>CM062820.1:289557963-289843473 GCA_031772625.1 Pinus tabuliformis | reverse complement strand
GGGACTTTATTTAAAGAAAGGATCCAAGGAAGAGGAGGGGGGTTGGTGTTTTTTTTTCATAAAGGTAAGAATGGATAATTGGGATAAGAGGTTTGTGTGCTACCCAAGAGCTTTAGTTCTGATCTGGTACAGACAATGGTGGAAAGCTCAAACTCTGTGAAAAATAATCAAACTGGGTCAAGGAAGACTCTGAATGCCTTGATTAAGCTTTAAAGGAAGCTCTTAACTATAACCACTCTTTGGGAGTTGGGAGAGCTCGGGGGGAGAACGGTGAACAAATCATTCTCCTTGACAAGGAGGTGTGGTTGTAACCTAGGAGATTTCTTCATTAAAATGCAGATAAGTATTCTAAGAACCTATTTACAATGTTGTTCGTTGATAATTTTAGAATAATGAAATAAGAGAGAAGGAAAAAGAATTGTTGTAGAATTCATTGAAATAGAGTTCTGAGGGGTTAAGAGGTAAAGTAGTTTTAGATTTACCAGTTTATGGTATTAGAGATAACTAACCGAGGAGAGAGTATGAGAGGGTTTCTTTACAAATAAAATAGAACCTTTATTTCTACTACTTGTATAGTGTTGGTATTTTTGCATGTAAATAAATGATTATGCAATAACATTTTTCTGTTGTAATGATTTAACGATTATATGAAGAGATTTAATTTATCTCCTTAAAATTGTGACCAGTATTATAGATAAGTAATCTAAACTTCTATCGGTGCTTTCTAGTAAGCATTAGAGTATGAAATGATTTAGACAAGACTAATGGGTTTCAGAAAAAAACATTTTTCATACCAACAAACAATGAGTTACTGGTAGCAAAATAGATTTTATATAGTAATATAGTATGAGCACACTAATGATTTATTTCAAAGAAAATATAGAAGAATTATGAGAGTAACTGCAATATTCCAACCAAAAGCGAATCACAGTATGCAATGGCTACGTTAGGGTAGTGTTTCTGTGTTAGGAAACATGATAATACACTCTCGACAGAATGTTGCAATTCAATTAAAAGAATATATAGAAAACTCTAAGATAATCTACAAAGAGAGGAACCCTACTAACAATGTTGTTATACATTACATAAATAGTCTATAAATTAAGAATAGGATAGCCATCAGGTCGATTCCGCTATAAATACGTGTGTTCCGCTTAACCAATAAAGAATACGAAAACGAGGAAGTGGTATTGAAACCAATTGTTCAAGATCCCATGACGAAAAGTAAAAATAATACCCATAATTTTAAAAGGAGAAGCATAGAGAGAACAAAAATCCTTAATTAACAAGGAACCATAGCATTGGGCATCATCTTAAAATAGTTCCCAATTTGGGGAAACTTTAAAATCTAAGACATAAACATTTAAATCCTTCTTAGGCAAGACATCAAGGGCTAATACATATAATCACGGTAATAGGAAAACAGGATTAACATTATCAAACACTGGAGCATAATTATCCACTACTTAAGTAAATATTAATTAAAATAACAACTATCTCTGAGCAATCAAGAACCAGAAGAGACGGGTAGATTAGTAAAGCAATGCAGTGTCAAGATACATCACATTAACCCCGAGGGTCACCAAAACAAGCAACTAAGTGTGAATTAATAGTTTATACAAACGGATCTATGTAGAGCAAAATATCCAAATCGGTAGGAGTAAAACCTTAAGGGTTTTAGACAATAAAAATTATCAATCCTTCCATCAAATTAAAAGAGCTCGGGTAACCTATGTAGTGGGGTGGGAACGTTGAGTGATATCCTGGAGGTTGTCTTCCAGAGAGACGCCTGGGAACCATACTCCTCCCCTGCATAAAAGCCACACAGTCT
Organism: Pinus tabuliformis; assembly: GCA_031772625.1. NCBI lineage: Eukaryota > Viridiplantae > Streptophyta > Pinopsida > Pinales > Pinaceae > Pinus > Pinus tabuliformis. The sequence goes on along the minus strand of CM062820.1, from coordinate 289,841,642 downwards.
TAGTGATATATATTTATATATTATATATATATGGAAAAACAAAATAAATAACAATTCGAGCTAAGAGAACAATAGGAAGATTCATACCTAGGCTAGCTACCTATGATGGGGGGTCCTCCTGCTAGGTCAAATTACTCCAGGAGAAGAATATGCAATAGGAGTAATGCTTGGATCCAGTGAACCATCCAAATGGTGAAAGAGGAAAATGGGTGGCCTTGCAAGTTGCCTCTGAGCAGAAGAAAGGGAAGAAGTGGTAGCCGTCACCGTCTGCAGCAGTGAGACCGGGCTATCAAGGAGAAATGAAGCCGCACAACAAAGAAAACACCCTTCACTCATAAACCTATGTAATCTGCGATAGCAAAAGTATTCCATCTTACCTGAGCATGGCCTTAGCAATGGTTTGGTAAGAGCTGCAACCAAAGGATGGGCAGAGCTAGCCTCTCTACAAGGGTGTTGGACCAAATGACAGTAAACCCCGATTACCCAGTGGGTAGGTACGCTTATCTGATGCAAACAAATCTGAACCGTTGAAAGCCTCCTTCCCATATTGACGATGGCATAATTCACATATAGACTACTGAGATCATTTACATCTCGAGTATGGTACCTCGAGATCGAGAACCATCCAAAACCATTGTGAGGGTTAGAGTCATGATTTAATAAAACATTAACCAGTGCATTTAATACCCAGACTGTCGAATAGTAACCAAAATTCGAGAAATGATCTATGCATTAAAGTCATAAACACTATGTAAGACGTGAAAGTAAGGTCAGATACACATGTATATTTTAATAAAATGTGATACATTATTCAATAAAATGTGTTACATATAAAAATAAATTATTTACTGTGTTAGGTTGTGGGTAGATGAGTTACAATCATCTTTATGTTAATCGTAGTCTCATGGGGCAACTTAATTGGGGATGTGAAAATGAAGTGTTATGTAGTCATTACAATTATTTTGTTTCTTTATGCTTATGATGAACATATAAAACTAATTATATAATAATGTGAAGAAAAAATTCTCAATAAAGAAAGCATGTAACTAAAAAAAATCAAAATTCTATATATTACTCTCACATCAACTATGTCTACATCCTTACTTTTTGAACACACAAACATGTGTACATGAAGAACAATGACAGTCCTTATTCTTTCACTACCTCCTAAAAATTTTGGACATTTTAAATATTTTCTAGAAATCTATGATATTTCTACCATGTGTACATGAAAAACAATGACACTCCTCCTCCTTCAACTTCCTCTAAACAATTCTAGACAATTTCACCATTTAGAAACCTCATATAGTGCATGTTACTCAGACTAGTCCAACTCTCAGATAAGAGTAAGCCTGCACAAACTAAGGCATCGAGTAAGTTAATTGTTGCACCCAGAGGTGCATTCTACAACCCACCCAGTTTGACCTCGATGTGTAAGTATATCACAACTTCAAAAAATAATAAAAACACTTTTAGCTAATGTCTGCCAATCTTAAAATATAAATAGATTTTTAATTCTATTAATGGACTAAGATTAACTATTAAAATATAACTATGTATTTGAATGGATAGTAAATTATTTCATGCTTTTAATAGTTCCTTTATCATATATGTGAATTTGAATGGATCATAAATATACCTTTAACAAAAAAATATTATCACATTAAAATTCCAAATTAAGTAAAATTTTAAACATTTTTCTTTTACTAAAGCCAATGTCATTTCTTGAATCAAAGGAAAAAAGGTTAATTCAACACAAAGAATAAAAAATCTTGCACCTAAATATTTTAATATTTCTTTTAACTAAACATTTCTAAAATAAATCTTTAAAATGAAAAGCTATATCCTAGGGATATATTAAAATCTTTAAAGACATAAATATTTCCACATCAAAGTTGTAATATTTGAACATATTAATTTGATGTAGTTTTATTATAAATTTTGTTATCATGCCATGTAGAAAACATCGTTAAATCTAATATTGATAGTATAATATTAATATTGTATTTAATATTAATAATATTAAACTTAATATAATATTAAATTTATTATATTATAATATATATTAATATACCATGATATATATTAACGTTAGAAACATATGGAGGGAAGAACAAAGACATATAGTGATGGAGGTGGAGAGATAGGGGGAGTGGGAGAGGAGGAGATACAATGAAGGAGAGGGAAGAAGAGGAATGAAGAGAGAGAGAAAGAGAGGAGTGAGAGAATGAGAGAAGGGTAAGAGAGGGGGGGGGGATAGTGACAAGGTTGGAGGGCGGATAGAGAGGGAGAGAGAGGGGGGAGAGAGATAGTGAAAATGTTAGAGAGAGACAGAGAGAGAGATAGTGACAAGGTTAGAGGGAAGAGAGAGAGAGATAAAGATGGGGGATAGAGTGGGAGATAGGAGAGAAAGGGAGAGAGGAGGAAATGGGGAGGGACAGAGAGATAGATTTGGAGAGGGAGAGACAAAGTGAAGAATAAAGACATGATCCAAAATGGATCCAAAAAACCCTCTAAGTCTTCAAAACCTTTTGAAAAGATCAAAACTATCGCATGAGGAAGAACCCTTAGAAAAGGTGGAAAACACTATCGGCAGTGAAAAACAGTAAGAAACACTGGAAAAAAAGTTATCGGCAGCGATGCACAGGAGCCATCGGATTTGGTCGATCAACGGTCTAGATCCAATCAGCACATCACAATCAGCAGTGACAGGCGAAGGCTATCGAGGAAAACCATATAACAGTTGTGATCGTGATTAGTGTGGGTCAACGAGGACCGTTGATCAAGCGCTCAGATTGACGGCCCAAGTTGAATCGCGATATCGCAATCGGCAAATACAAGGAGCAGGGCCGTTACATATGTGCCATGCGATGGCTTGACCCGACGAAGCTATAGGCGATATTTGATATATTTTCAAGTCCGGAAAAAGGTCTTTTCAATGTAAATCGCATTTTCGTTAAATAAATGAAAAACAAAAGAAAATGCATCGATGCAATGAAATCGGACCCGAAAGGGTTTGTTAATGCAAATATATATTATTTCAAGTCTGATATAAGTGGGATTTTCATGTTTTAAATGTATATTTAAATATAAAAGGAAACCTTGAAACAAGCGGGATTTCCGGAGGACCGAAGGCAGTAAGAGGTTTTGGCCGGGCTCTGCCCAAGCCCATACATTGGCTGCCACGTGTCCAGGCCCTAGAGAGAGAAAACCACTTTTCTAGGCAGTTAACTCTCCTACGCATGGGCCGCCCAAAATGAACCACAACTGTTGGATCTAGATCTTCCAGATCAACGGCGGAGATATGATAAGCGACAAAAAGGTGGACCTGATAGGAGTTATAAGGGGAATTTATAGTATTTGAAGTCCGATGAATAGTGTTTTGGCAGATTTTCCCGTGTTTTGCAGTGTTTCTCCATGTGAACAGAAAACGCTGTTTCTGGGGATTTCAAAGGCCCGATGACCCATTCCGTTATAGAACAGGTGGCCACGATCCCTGAAAGCATTTAGAAATGATTGCTAATGCTCAGAGGGGGATCTGAGTAGACAGAGGTTGGGAGCCAGAGAGCTCGAGAAGGAGAAACGAACAGACAGTGTCGATTGGCTTTAAAGCCATAGAAGACAGAAGATAGAGGTAAGCAGTACTAAGACAGAGAGAAAACAGAGACAGAGAGTCAGTGAGGAGATTTTGTGTACTCAGAAAGACATGGGGGATCCAAGTGAAGCATTGTTGTTTTGTATCTATTGTGTGAGACTCAAATTGAGCTCACTTTGGTAAAAACTTTACTTCTGAATACATAGTAGAGATGTCACCATTGAAGGCTAGACTAGGAGACATAGCCTAGGAGTGTTGGGTGAACTCCTTATTAAACTTGATGTGTTTATGTGTGTTGTCTATTATGTTCCTTAACTACTTCATTGTCTATGTATTTCGCAATCTTATCGATCCATTGCACAAAGTAACATAGGCAAATCCATGCACAGGAGTCTGTAATACCTTAATAATTGTCTAAGATCTCATTTTCAGATCAAGTGGTGTCAAAGCTTTACGTTTGCTAAGGTTAGACAAGCTTATGTTGGATTGTTGAATGCTAACTAGGTCAAAGCTCAAATTAGGAGAAGGAGAACTGGTTGAGGCTAACCCAAAAATTGGAAGAGTCTATCCTAGGAGGAAAATGGCAGAAGAAATTCCCTTGGAATCAGACTCTCGGTTCATGGATAGTTTCATGACCATGAGAGCCATGGTGGAAGAAATGTATCGGGAATTTAAGAAGGATCGAGGTGCAAGCACCTAAACCTCCAAACAAGACAAAGGAACAGAGGAACCTCTTCTAGATGGACACCTGGAAGGCAAAGGGAAAGGAGAACAACCTCCTCTATCAACACCTCTTTCTAGCCCTAAAATTAAAAATAAGAAAACATCTTTGATTAAATTAGATGTAAAATTTGATTTACCAATATATGATGGAGAATTAAAAGCAGAAAAGCTAGATAACTGGATTAGACAGATTGATGTGTATTGCAGGGTGCAGAACATTGATTCAAAAAGGAGTAAAATTCAGTTGGCTAGCCTTCGTCTTGGAGGAACTGCCCTAGTGTGGTGGGAAGGCAGGACCCAAGCTGATTTGAAGCATGGAAAAATTCTTTCTACCTGGAGTGAATTTGTTTCTGCCCTTAAAAAACAATTCTATCCACTAGCTTATATGCAGCAAGCGATGATGAGTTGGCAAACTCTTCACCAATTAAAGGGCCAAAGTGTACAAGCTATACCGAGGAATTTAGAAAAAGAGCTTCAATTCTAGGCGCTTCTCTAGACTCACCTAAAACTTTGTTGAAGTATATTGGTGGTCTACACAGCTATTTGAGGCACACCATTATCATGTTTAACCCTACTAGCATAGATGAGGTATCAGTTCAGGATACACATCTAGAGGCTAGAGGCAAGAATGTGAACCCAGAGATTAGGGGATCATCAAAACCCACTGCAAGCAAGAACAAGGAAAAGAAGAAGAAAAAATGGAAGGAGAGGAAGCTAAACACTGTACAGAAAGACAAACCTTCATGCACTCACTACAAGAAGGGTGGACACGATGATGAACACTGTTGGTCTTTTCATCCAAAGCTGAAACCCAAGAAGTTCAATGGCAAGAAGAAGAAGACTACTGCTACTATTCAGAAAGATTTTGGGTTAGACTCAGGTGATGAAACAACAGTCACAGCTACAGGTATAAAAGGTAAAATTTTTGAAGCATATACTAGTAATTCTACACAATCTATTGATAATGAAGCAAATGAGAGGAAAAGACATGAGCTTTTTCATATTAAAGTTATTTCCAAGCATCAAAATATTGATACTTTATTTGATAGTGGTTCACAAGTAAACTTGATTTATGAAGCAATTGTAAAGAAGTTGGGACTACTAACGACACCTCACAAGAAGCCATATCCATTAGGTTGGGTATGTGATAATGCAAAGCTACAAGTGACTAGACAATGTAAACTTAGGTTTTCTTTTGGGTCAACATTTGTAGATGAGGTTGAGTTAGATATATTTCCCTTGGATATATATGCGGTATTGTTTTAGGAAGTCCTTACTTGTATGATAGAAAAGCCATTCTCTATAGAGTTGAAAATAAGTATCAACTCACAAAAGATGGAATAGAATATATTGTAAGAGCTCATCAGCTCAAAAATAACTACACTCTCATTAACTCAGGCCAAATGAAAAGAATTGTAAATTCATGCAAGCAATTTTTACTAATGGTTGTAAAGGAAAAGACCCCTGATAAAACCAATGCATTTGAAGGCTATGATGCTAAACAGAAAGATGATTTAGAAAAGGTTGTTTTAAAATATGATATCCTATTTCAAGAACCTAAAGGTCTGCCACCCAAAAGGGAAATAGTACATGATATTCATTTGCAGCAAGATGCTCCATTGCATAACATCGGAATGTACAGGTTATCCACTTTAGAGAATGCAGATATCAAGAAGTAGGTACATGAGCTACTCGATAAAGGGTTCATAAGGCCAAGCACATCACCATGCGGATCGCCAGTTGTGTTGGTGAGAAAGAAAGATGGTTTGCGGAGGATGTGCATTGATTACAGAGCATTGAATAAAATAACGATCAAGAATCGTTATCCTCTTCCTCGCATTGATGATCTATTAGATCAGCTGAAAGAGGTAGTTTACTTTTCCAAGTTAGACTTCCATAGTGGCTACCATTAGGTCAGATTAGCAGAACAAGATGCATGGAAGACTGCTTTCAAAACAAAGTAAGGGTTGTATGAATGGCTAGTTATGCCTTTTGGCTTAACTAATGCTCCTTCCACTTTCATGAGAGTTATGAATGATGTACTCCGACCTTTTATTGATGATTTTGTAATTGTATATTTAGATGACATTCTTGTTTTTAGTAAAACATGGGAAGAACATTTGAAGCATGTAAAACAGACTCTAGATGTTTTGAAAAGAGAAAATATCTATGTTAAATTATCAAAATGTGAATTTGGCAAAACATCTTTAAATTATTTGGGTCATATTGTAGGGCATGGTGAATTGAAGATAGATCCCTCTAAGGTCGAAGTCATTGTGAACTGGCCTAAACCCAAATCTGTTACAGAAGCTAGGAGCAGCACAATATTGGAGAAAGTTTATTGCTAATTTTTCCATGATTATAGCTCCCTTACATGCTTTGACAGGATTGAACAATGTGTTTCAGTGGGGAGGCAAATAGCAGAAAGCCTTTGACACCTTGAAAGAAAAAATTATTACAGCACCAATACTAGCATTGCCAGATCTTCAAAGACCATTTGAGATTGAAACAAATGCCAGTGACTATGCCATGGGCGCAATGTTGACGCAACACGGTAAACCCATATGTTATCATTATGAGACATTTAATTTTGTAGTAGTTAATTATCCCACATATGATAAAGAATTGTATGCATTAGCGTAGACTGTGAAAAAGTGGAAATATTACCTATTGGGCAAAGAAACAGTTATACATACTGATCATCAACCACTTCAATATTTGCACTCACAAACTAAATTACAGCAATCAAGATACTATAGGTGGATGGATTTCTACAACAGTTTCATCTTGTCATCAAATATAAGAAAGGCATACACAATAAGGTTGCATATATGTTATCCAAACCAATCATAAATGCATCTACTATACTTAAGCATAACTCGGCATTACATGAAAGCTACATTGAACAATATGCTCAAGATGTAGATTTTAAAGATATATATGCAACTTTAAGTCATGGAACAAGTAGAAGAATTGGATTATCATGTTAAGGACCAACTCTTGTATCATTTGGGAAAGTTATGCATTCCTCAAACTAAAAGAGTTAACATAATCCGAGAAGCACGCACTTCTCTAATATCAGGTCATTTTGGTGTAAGTAAAACAATTGCACAGCTGCAAAGGTTTTGTTATTGGCCAAGAATGCATGAAACAGTTTCTAGATATATTAAAGGGTGTACCATGTGTGCTAAAAGCAAGCCCAACAATAGAAAACTAGGCTTGTACACTCCACTTCTAGTTCCTTCTCATCCTTGGGTAAGTGTTTCCATGGACTTTGTTGTGGGACTACCAAAATCTAGAAAAGGTCATGATTATTTATATGTTATTGTGGACAGGTTCAGCAAAATGTGTATTTTAATACCTTGTAACAAGTAGATTACAGCTGAACAAAAAACAAAGTTGTTCTTTTAGCATGTATGGGTTCATTTTTGGTTACCCACTTCCGTTGTATCTAATCGAGATTCCTGATTTGTTGGGAAATTTTGGTCAAGTCTGTGGGAACTGATGGACACCAGACTGAAGAAGAGCACACCCTTTCATCCACAAACAGATAGCCAAACAGAGGTGGTCAACAAGACAATGATCCAGTCACTTAGGGGCTATTGCAGCAAGCATCCCAAGGTTTGGGATGAACATTTGTGTTATGTGAAACATGCTTACAACTGTGCTAAGCACTCTTCTACACAGAGATCTCCTTATGAGACTTGTTTTGGTTTTATACCAAGGTCTCCCTTGGAATACATAGTCGTTGATGGACACAGTGATGTGCGCAAAGCAACCAAATTCATTGAACAGTTCCAAGAAATTCACCAGGCAGTGCAGGAACAGCTGGAAAGAAGCCAAGCCAAGTACAAAGCAAGGCATGATAAGCATTGAATTAAGCATAGCTTCCAAGTTGGTGATCAATTCTGGCTGTGCATCAGAAAAGACAGAATGCAAGGTGAAGGAAAGAAGCTGAAGCCAATAAGGCATGTGCCTTTCAAGATACTTGAGAAAATTGGTGAGAACGCTTTTCGCCTTGATTTTCCAGCTTACATGCACATCTATTCAATGGTTAATGCAAATAACTTGAGACTGTTTGAACCTTCATTGATTGAAGATTCCGAAGAGAAAAGTCAACTGCCTTCTGTTGATGATCTGTTGCCTGAATATCTCAATGAGTTGCAGGAAGATACAGTTCTGGACAGGAAGGCGAGAACTACACGCAGAGGGGATGTTGAGTACCTCAGAATTAGACTCAAAGGTTCAAACCCAAGCAGTACAAGATGGATAGAGATCAGACAAGTGAGGAAGTTGTATCCTCACTTGATTGATGCTTAAAAGCCAACTTTTGGTGGTCCAAAAGATTTTTCAATGGGAAGGCATGATCTGAAATGGATCCAAAAGACCCTCTAAGTCTTCAAAACCTTTTAAAAATATCAAAACTATTGCATGAGGAAGAACCCTTAGAAAAGGCCCAAAACACTATCGGCAGTGAAAAACAGTAAGAAACAATGGAAAAACAAGTTATCGACAGCGATGCATAGGAGCTGTTGGATCTGGCCGATCAATGGTCCATATCCAATTGGCACATCGCAATCAACGGTAAGAGGCGGAGGCTATCGGGGACAACCATATAACAGTTGCGATCGCGATTAGCGTAGGTCAACGAGGACCATCGATCAAGCGCGCAGGTCGACGGCCCAAGTTGAATCACAATATCGCAAATGGCAAATACAAGGAGCAGGGTCGTTACATATGTGCGATGCAATGGCCGAAACCGACAAAGCTATAGGAAATATTTGATATATTTTCAAGTCTGTAAAAAGGGATTTTTTAATGTAAATCGCATTTTCATTAAATAAACGAAAAACAAAATAAAATGCATCGATGCGATAAAGCCGAACCCGAAAGGGTTTGTTAATGCAAATATATATTATTTCAAGTCCGATATAAGCAGGATTTTCATGTTTTAAATGTATTTATAAATATAAAAGGAAACCTCGAAATAAGTAAGATTTCGGGAGCACTGAAGGTGGTAAGAGGTTTTGGCTGGGCTCCACCCAAGCCCATACATTAGCTGCCACGTGTCCAAGCCCTGGAGAGAGAAAACCACTCTTTTCGAGCGGTTAACTCCCGTACACATCAGCTGCAAGAAATGAACCACAGTCATTGGATCTAGATCCTCCAGATCAATGGTGGAGATACGATAAGCGACATAAAGGCGGACCCAATAGGAGTTATAAGGGGAATTTATAGTATTTGAAGTCTGATGAACAGTGTTTTGGCAGATTTTCCCGTGTTTTGCAGTGTGTGTCTATGTAAAAAGAAAATGTTGTTTCTAGGGATTTCAAAGGCCCGATGACCCATTCCATTACAAAACAGGTGGCCACCATCCCTAAAAGCATTTAGCAATGATTGCTAATGCTCAGAGGGGGATCTAAGCGGACAGAGGTTGGGAGCCAGAGAGCTCGAGAAGGAGAAACAAACAGACAATGCCAATTTGCTTTAAAGCCACAGAAGAAAGAAGACAGAGGCAAGCAGTGCTGAGAGAGAGAGAAAAAAAGATAGAGAGTCAGTGAGGAGAGTATGTGTACTCAGAAATACTTGGGGGATCCAAGTGAAGCCTTGTTGTTTTGTATCTGTTGTGTGAGACTCAAATTGAGCTCACTTTTGTAAAAACTCTGCTTTTGTAGACATAATAGAGAGGTCAACCTTGAATGCTAGACCAGGAGACGTAGCCCAGGACCGTTGGGTGAACTCCTTATTAAACTTGTTGTATTTATGTGTGTTGTCTATTATGTTCTTTAACTGTTTTATTGTCTATGTATTTCGCAATCTTATTGATCCATTGCACAAAGTAACATAGGCAAATCCATGCACATGAGTCTGTAATACCTTAATAATTGTCTAAGATCTCATTTTCAAATCGAGACATAAAGAGAGAAAAGTAGAGAGAGAGAGAGAGAGGGAGTGATAGGGGAGAGATGGATAGAGAGTGTGTATGTTTTGTGGTGAGATAGAGATACAAGGAAGGAGAGATTGAACGAATGGGGAGAGAATGAGAGAGGAGAGAGGGAGGGAGATAATGACAAAGTTGGAGGGTGAAGAGGGAGAGGGGGAGAGATAGAGTGATATGGGAGAGGATGTGACAAATAGGAAGGAAGAGAGAGAGGACGTGACAGAGAGGAAAGAGGGAGGAAGAGAGATGGAGTTGGAGGGGGAGCGAGGTAGGTAAGAAGAAATACATAAAGAGAGAAAAGTGGAGAGAGAGAGAGAGAGGGAGTGATAAGGTAGAGAGAGAGAAGGAGAGAGGAGAGAAAGAGGGAAGAGAAATATAAGGGGTGGAGAGGGAGAGAGAGAGTAAGAGGGAGAGAGAGATAGAAAGATATGGAGAAACATTGTGTATACTTTTGGGGTGATATAGAGTGATAAAGGAGAGACAAAGGGAGATAGAGGTATAGATGGGAGGTAAAGAGAGGTAAGAAGGTATAGATAGAGAGATAGAGGGAGAGAAGGAGGGATATATATATATATATATATATATATATATGGAGAGAGAGAGAACGTATGTGTTTGGGGGATGAGATAGAGAGACAGAGAAGGAGAGATGAAGGGAGATATAGATATAGGTGGAGGGGGGAAAGAGTGAATAAGATTTCTTGTACAAGATGCATTGATTTCAATGTAGATGATGATTTATAATCCTATTTGATTGTTTGCACTAGATGCATTGATTTAAATATAAATTTTCATTTCTAATTATATTTGATTGTTTGCACTAGATGCATTGATTTAAATATAGATTTTCATTTCTAATTATATTTGATTGTTTGCACTAGATGCATTGATTTTAGTGTAGATATTTATTTCTAATCATATTTGATTTCTTACTCTAGATCCATTCATATTAGTGTAGATGGTGATTTCTAATCCTATTTGATTGCTTGCACTAGATGCATCGATTTCAGTGTAGATGTTGATTTCTAATTATATTTGATTGTTTGCACTATATCCATTGATTTCAGTGTATATGTTGATTTTTAATCTTATTTCATTGCTTGCATTAGATGCATTATTTTTAGTGTAGTTGTTCTTTTCTAATCCTATTGATTGCTCACATTAGATCGGTTAGATGTTGTTAATCTTGAGATTTCTAAATTATTAAAATTATTTTTCAATATTAGATGGAAGGGAAAGAGAGGGAGGAATATTTCTTGCACTAGATGCATTGATTTCAGTGTAGATGATATTTTCTTAGAATTCTATTCAATTCCTTGCACTAGATGCATTGATTTCAATGTAGAAGTTGATTTCTAATCCCATTTTATTGCTTTCTCTAGATGCATTAATTTAAGTGTAGAAATTGATTTCTAATCCTTTTTTATTGCTTTCACTAGATGCATTCATTTCATCGTAGATTTGGATATCTAATCCTATCTGATTGCTTTCACTCGATGCATTGATTTTAGTGTAAATTTTGATTTCTAATTATATTTGATTGCTTGCATTAGATGAATTAGATGTTATTAATATTGACGTCATAGATTTAAGAAAATTTATTTAATACCTAAAATGACACTATTAAGAAATAATTAGTTGTCATAAGTTGTGATACCTAGAATTAAAATGAAATATATCGGCAGAATCAATCCTCCTACAAAGTGAAACTTAATCCTTCATAAGATCGTCTCCTTTCTACATCACCAGCTAATTACTAATAGACAATTACATATATTCAAAATTACTAATAGATAATTGCATATAATAATGTATTCATAATATTTATAAGAGGAAAATATATATTTATAAATATTCAAAACAAATCAAAATATTCTTGAAGGAGATGTGATAATTGTTTGGAGAAACAAATAATGTAAATATTTTATAATTCTAGCCACTCATTAAAAAAAAATCAAAAATACATTATTTCTTGACTTTGTCGAATAGACTATAGATAAAAATTCATCACAATATTCTTGAAAGAAATAAATTATTTCCACCATTAGCAAAGCAAAAAATTATTTCAAGAGTAATCTTGCCACAATAAATTATTATGACTATTCTTCAAGATATATTTAGTAATACTATTGATAATTAATTAGTTGTCAGAAGTTGTGATAACTAAAATTAAATGAAATAGATGTGTAGTACCAATCCTCCTGCAAATTATTGACAAGATTCTCTCCCTTCTTCATCACCAACTAATTACTAATAGACAATTACATACACATATAAAAATATAACACAACAACTATAACATTAAAAAAAAATTATCATCCAAATCCAAACACATAAATACACAAACCATTCAAAACATCCAAACAAAGATGTACAAACCATTGAATGCAATAAACACAGAGTAAATTAAAGAAGAGAATGAAAACAAAGAAAACATAACTTGAATTTTGAAATTAATCTCAAGCATATACATAATAATGATAACATGAAAATGTGACATTGTTGCCCTCAACTGGAACCACCTTAGATCCATCTAACACTAAATCTATCATACACCGAGGTGCAATCCTTTCCTCAAATTCTACACTCCAAAAAGGAGGTTTGCACCGCATGATAGATCCAATGTTAGATGAATCTAACTTGGTTTTTATTTATATTAATTTGCCTTCAAATTTATTTCCATCCAAAATGATTTATTTTTAAAACCAAATACACTTTTAAGACTGAATTTATTAGCTGATTTATAAAGAAAATATTAAAAATTATGTCATTAAATACAAGGCCACGAATTAAAAAGATTATTTTTAATATAATAAAATGAAAAACCATTATAATAATTAAAAAAAAATTTCCAAATACACTCGACTCAAGTTTACCAACAACTATCTAAATAACTCTAACCCTAATCATGTAAGAGCGCCATGTACGAAAAGCATAAATTCGAAACGCACTCTAAAATCAAAAAGAAGAAGCCTGCTAATTTATAACTATTGGAATAATCCTAAATAACCCTAACCCTAACCATGTAAGAGCACTCTAAAATCAAAAAGAAGAAGCCTGCTAATTTATAACTATTGAAATAATCCTAAATAACCCTAACCCTAAGCATGTAAGAGCGTCATCTGAAAAGAACCTTGGATCCTCGAACAATTTAATTCAATCTTTTCCATTGCAATCAATCATATTTTTATTTCGTAATTTCTTCTGTTGCTTTAAGTTATTTCTAACTATGAGAAAAGGAAACGTTATTTCTAACTATGAGAAGGAAACAGACCGTAGATTAATCTCATTAAGTAATTTCTCCAACCATGAGAAGGAGGCTAGATTAATCTCCCTGTTTTTGATGATCGAAAGTATATATATATATATATATATATATATATATATATATATATATATATAGGCATTTGAGAGCGTGAACAATCCGTCCATTTCGTTTTCTTTATCAAAAACGTAAGTAGCTGAGCCATGAACTCTCTGTAACTCTTTGCCATCTGCAACAAAAATTCAATTAATTTGAATGGAGAAATTGATATGCCATTGAAAATGTATCAGAACATAAGAACACAATTGAATCAAGGAGAGGATGGAAATTATTATAATAATAGTGTATATCAAATTAGATCTGCCAAACTCATTAAACCCTCTGCAATTATTTTCCACCTGTGAAAAAAATCAACAAAAAAAATTGAGAAACTGGAAATTTAAATTTCAAATGAAAAATTGAAGATGCATCACACAAACTTAATTAAATCAAGAAGAGGAAAGATTTGATAACTATAGAAGAAATTTTATTACCATTTTATTGTGTAATAAATGAAATCTGCCAAAATCAATAACTAATTCGCTCCTTGCTCCTGTGAAGTTGAATTTAACACAGTAAAAATCAAATGAAATCAGAGATATACCGCATACGCACAGTGCTCCATCTACAAATATGTAGAGATATCTAATGGGAGCACACATGGTAGAGTTTTTAAGTATCTTTCCGACGTGGCATTCATAAAAATCAAATATGGTAACCATTTCATTGCTTCTTTTGCTCCGATGCATTAAAAGTAATAATTGTACACTTCGGTTATTTTATTATTTGAAATAAATTATTGCCTTTTTTTTAATCATATAGCGCTGGCTTACGTGGCAAACAAAAGTATCAAACTCAACTCTAACATGCTTATTATACTAAGCGTGAATTTCTTCACTGGCTTTATGGAATTAAACTCCCATCACACATGTATATTTATTTCAAAAATAGTTTTTGATATTTTCATATATTTATTTCAAAAATAGTTTTTTATATTTTTGATATTAAAATATTATCAATTTTAATTTTATATCTTGTTTCAATATAAAACTAACTAGCTTTGCTTTTAAAGGTGCAAAGTATACAGAAGGAATGAAACATTTGGAAGATTATCTTGTCATAAATAAAACTTACCAAATAGTTTAAACAAATAAAAAAATAATCAACACAAAGATATACTATACTAGTTTAAGGGAAATTTCACAAGACATATTAGTTTAATGGAAATTTCACAAGATATTCTCGTTCATTTTCTTTCACCATTTCAAGCATACAATTTATATAGAAAAAGAAAATCTCCATAATCGATCTTGAAAACTTATATATACATGCATTTTGCAACTTCAACCGAAAAGTAGATAGGTTGTGGAATCCTAGTGTCAATTTGTAAGGCAGGTTGTGGAATCCTAGTGTCAATTTGTACCACTCCATGTAGATCCCTCCTTTAGTGAACACTTAGGAATAGGTGGCCCGATATTGAGATTTTTGGTTTTCTGGGTCATTCTTATAGTTACCATCCATACAATTTATGAGGAGAATATGCATGCACTAGAAAATCACACAACATCTCCCTGTCCAAGTTCCACTAGATTGACAGTAGTAGTGACTTGGGATAAACTCCATGGGATTTTGAGTGAAAAGGCAATAGAAACACTAAATTGTATGGTTGAGTATATCACATTCGGGAATGGAGTCACTAGGCCACCAAACTACGATGAATTCATTTAGCTAATGGTGGATAAGGTACGCATATTCATATTCATATTGTTTTGCAGCGAAAAAAATATAATTTATCATTTTTTTTTATAATTTTGCTTTCATTTTCAAAAACTTGTTGTAGTTGTAGGATAAATGACCATCACAACAAAACGATCCCATAAAATAAAGTTTACATAACCTTTCTTAGACTCAAGTCTCGTGGGAGTAGTCCCTCTAAAAGATGAAAATTTCATTTGTTCCTTCTGCCTTGATTTCTATAAAGCCTTTCACCGGTGGCTTCTAATAGTCATGTTCTTCATTTACCATTCCTTAGTGGTCTTTATTTTGAAGAGTCAAAAGAATCCACCTTCTAATAGTCATGTTCTTCATTTACCATTCCTTAGTGGTCTTTATTTTGAAGAGTCAAAAGAATCCACCCATACCAGGGAACTTAGCTAGCATCCAATTTGTAAAATATTAATGTAACAACTTTGGGCATTCTCTATGTAAGCGCCCTACGAGATTAAACATACACTTACAAAACTGCTTCATGTCACGCTCCAAAATGTTTTTCATATATGAAATGGACTAATCAAATAATTTTCTTGACCTTGAAAAGGTTAGCACGGCTACGTTTGTATCACAAATGATGGACAGTTCTTTAGTCATCTTAAGAAGACCTGCTTTTCCCGCGGAGAAGATGGCTTTTTTGTTCATTAGAATTTCTATTTTTTTATTTCTATTTTCTCTCTTTTTATCACTTCTCTGTATCTACCTAATATTTCCCTCTTCCCATCACTTCTCTCTGCATGTATTTATCTAATAATTATTGATCATTAAATTAAAATCTTATTTTCATAAAAATAAATAAAATTATTAAAATACTTTTATTTGTGCATGAAATTCATTGACTCTTTCATTTAAAAAATATATACTTTTCCTTAAAAAAATAAAAATAATAATAATAATCAATTTTACCAATAACCAAATAAAGATTTACTAATTTTCATCTTAAAAAACTTATACATACCTTTTTTTTTCAGTGGGAGAGAGATCCCCTCTAAAAAATCAACATACAACATATGTGGCTGAAGCCAGCAGATATACATATCGCTGAAGTGAGAAGAGCATCATCATCATACAACATATGTGGCCAAAACCAGCAGATAGACAAATCGCTGAAGCATAAATCATTATACCCTATGAATTATCTATTGAATATAAGTGAATCAATGTACCAAATACAAAAGAAAAAATACAAACACAATGGTGGTGTCTAACTCTATGTTGTATTATGTGTGTAAACCGTGTGTATTATTATGTAAAACGGGCTTAGATAGTCTATAGATCGTTATATTTGACAATAAGATCGTCTTCGACAATAAGAGATCTACGGAAATATTGCATTCACTCTGGTTTATGAAATTTTATAAAAGAAACCAGAAATAAGTTTTAATTAATAAACCATTACAAGTCAACCCATGGTTTTAATTAATAAAGCTTGTAACTTTAGTTATATGATCTTCACTTTGCCCCTTCATTCACCATCTGTATTTTCATTCTAATATGTGGACTAATTGAACTTTGTTTGATCTTGCCACTCTAATTATTACTAGAGTTACTAGAGTGGACACTGAAATGGATAAGATCTTGAGAAGCTTATTCATTTTCCTGAATTTTTCAGGAATGTCATCGAACGATGGCCTCTATGAATGACAATTAATCTCATAATTTTACATACCCTGCAGCAATCTTGCTGATATGCAACTTGACCTTGAATTCCTCATCGCTACAGCGCCATTCCCAATTGATATCTCCCGTTTTACATAGAGGTTCTACAGCACAAGAGACGTGAAGGTTGCATGTCTAGTCTCATGTCACATAACTCCTTTGCAGATATCACCACCTTTAATTCACGCACGATACAGTCCCCTAAACATTGCTGCGACGGAGATGCAATATTACGTCTGAGATTATCAGTATTAAACATTGCTGCGAGGGAAATGCAATATTAAACATTGCTGCGAGGGAGATGCAATATTACGTCTG
This sequence comes from Pinus tabuliformis, assembly GCA_031772625.1. NCBI lineage: Eukaryota > Viridiplantae > Streptophyta > Pinopsida > Pinales > Pinaceae > Pinus > Pinus tabuliformis. The sequence continues at coordinate 289,824,333 of CM062820.1, read as the reverse complement.
AGATTATCAGTATTAGCAGGCTTGCATGGTTGTCTCTCAAAACGTGAAAACTTATGGTTATGCATTAGAAGCGATATAATCTTTGGATCATCGTTTCTCTTCTCTGCCTATAGAGATTTCCAGCAGGGAGACCCACCATCACTGGTAGAGGCCTCTAGCTAGAGATAATTACCAATAGAAGAATCCCAACACTGTAAACATCAACCTTCTTTGAGATAACACTGTCACTGCCATACTTACGCCGAGGTATGCCTACAAACCATAAGGCCTTTGGGGAAGGCAATCCTCTTCTTGCAGCGGATGCACTTCATAAACATTTCAACGGCGAGGAAACATTGGCGCACTTTTCAGCGAATTCCATGATGTCAACTGTAGTACCATGTTTCAATTTATATTGGGAGGGAGTAGCACGAAAATACACAAATCTATTGGCCAAATCTACAGAGTCAAACCCATCATAGGAGTACTTTTGGTGTAAATATATACGATTTATAAACTTTATAGTTATGAAATTTTAATAAAATAGTTATAAATATTTAATATTAAATAATTTTTTTATTTTTATTTTGTAGGAATAATTTTGAAAGAAGTTTTTATAATTAAATATATTTTTGTTGCACATATCTAATTCAATATAAAAGAGATGTTGTCATGTTATGTTATGTTATTTAAATAGATCCATCTTAATCACGTATCTAACAAGAGCTGCAACATATCAAATTTTTTGAGTTGAAAACTTTTTCAGAGTGCAAAAATTGAATAAAATATTTGTAACTCAACATATTTGATCCTTAGAATATATATATAGAGAGAGAAAGACATAGTAATTTTTCATTTTTTATGTTGCATTTTTGAATGTATAAAATGCATCAAAATTTATTTAGGGCAATAAAATAGCGAGATTCCTTAAAATGTTTTAACTATAAAAAAATATTTTTTTCTTTTTAAACTTTTAACCACTTTATTTCTCTATAAAGTTGATATAAGATTATGTTGAGTGAGAGTGAAATATTTTTACCCCTTCTCCTTAGAATGGACATTAAGAGTGAGATTATTTTTGTTGTATTATACTTTTAATTAAAAAACCAAAACATGTATTACTTATACATATCTCATACTGGGTTGTAGAATGAGCCTTTAAACTCAATAAAAATAAAATAAAAATAATAATTAAAAATATTGAGCTAAAAAAAAGATAATATCCTTTGTTACAATACCGTATACCATATGCCAAAAGAAGAAATATAAGATAATATAAATATTTATATATATGAAATGGAATGGAGGTTGAGGAGATAACACTGTTGATGCAAAAAGAAGAGTGTACAACTAGACGAAAAATATAGTCAGTAGCAAAGTGTAGCTCACTATGCAAGATTACTTGAGCATAGAAAGTGGCATAGTGCATAATTAAGTTTGGGATCGTAGTAGCCTGAAGTCAGGAATGGAAAAACATCATGACAAGACAAATAGCTAACAAGAACATTTCATGTGTGATCTAGGATGATCAACAAAATAGAGACATATGACCATCATGTCATGTCTTTTTCCACTTTGAGAGTATGATATAGGGGCATTAAGCTAGGGCTATTAATTTTGACTTTGACCTGAAGGGTTAGTAATTTTGACTTTGACTGGAAAGTATTCATGAAAACTTCTAAAGGGAAAGGGATTTTCCTTAGAAACAAATCTGCACAAAATGGAAAATTATAGTGAGAATCTAGGTTGTTAATTTAACCATGTGGTTTACTGTAATAATGTTAATTAGTACATTGAGATGTTATTTTATTTTAGTGATTGGTCATTCATGATAGAGTAAGAAACCAAAACACATCACTCTGGTCTAAACATGTAGTCAAACTTGTGTCATGAATTCTAAAAGATTATTTCTGTTTTAAACCACTACATATAAATATTTCCATGCCAAATAAGTAAACAACTACACTCGCAAAACCTATCACAAAATCTTTGTGTTTATTTTTATTCTAATCTGACATATAGAAAGATAGCTAAATAATTACAATACGTTATTTAATTTGGGTTAAATTTTGTTTAAGAGCAAATAATATTCATTACTAGAATAATTTTTTTAAAGATATTTTTATTATAATTAAAGATATTTGATTTAATAGGAAAGAAGTGATGTTCATGTCTTACTCTATAACTCCTTAAAATTATATGTATATCCACCCCGTCAAAAAAGATTTTTCAGCTGATTTAGAAACCTCTAAAAGGAGCCAAAAATCCAAAACTAGAAGATTACAATCTCAACCCAAGTTTACGAAATCTTAATTATGCAATTTTAGGGGAATGTTTTTGTCCAATATTTGTCAACCATTAAAACTGATCAACCAATAGCTCCGGTTCCCCACCGTCAGTGGTATTGTCAGAGGTTTCCCATGCGTGATTTCAATTAAATAGGTTATCAACCAAGTTGCTAAGTCCATCACAATGGTGTCTTTACTAATGGAGCCGCAATTAAATTGTGTCTTTATAAGCAGTCTCTAACTATTTTGACTTTTTACTGGGAAAGGCCCACGCAGTAAATAACGTAAAAAGTTAGAAGGATGCACCGCACGCTTTAAACGCAAAATACCTGGTCAGAGCGACGGAAAGGATATTGGAACGGCAAAATATCTGAAGGGGACAATGTACACTGGCCACCTTATTCACACTATTTTGAGGGTTCTGCACACCGTTTTCTCTGTGTTGGTGGACTCTCCAATACAGGTCACCTTTAATGTTTCTGGAGTGTGTCCTTTTTTCAACATTTTAAGTCTCTGTTTCTCTAACACTGCGCGTGGATCCTGATTGCTTGAAGTTTTTCGCTGAAAAAATTTGAGCCAAGGTTGACTAAGAACATCTAGCAGGGTAGATGTCGTCGTCATGAGGTTGGAGAGAGTAGGTCAGTAGGTGGGCCTGCTAGAGATAAACCATTCAAAGTTTTTATTAATTTTTTATTTAATTTAATTTTTAAAAAAATATTTTCTGGGTTTTTATTCTTAAAATTTATTTCAATTACATTTACTTTGGATTTATAATTATTTTAAAATGATATAATATTCAAACAGATAGTAGTTTTTAATTTTATTTAAATAATATTGAAATTTGTAATTGTTTTTTTTAAATTAATTTAAGATGATATATTAAATTTGGTCTGAAGTTGTTTGGGAAAAAAATAGTAATGATAGACATGGCGGTGGTGAAGGCGTGTAGTCACTATGTCAAACAATTGTGAAACAAACAAATAAATTTTAATAACAAACATTTTAATTTTTAATGATAGAAATAAGAAAAAAATTCATTTAAAGTTTATTAGTATTATAATGTTTGTTCATCGCATTCGATTCACATGATATTGATGTTGTGGGTGGACATTCACAGATGGCTGGGAAAAGTTTTAATGTTGAATGGATTTGGATTTATTTAAATCTAAAACATAATCATCTTTATGTTAATACTTAGGCTCAAAAGATTGGAAAATTTTATATGTTTGGAAGGATTTTGATTTATTTAAATCTAAAACAAAGTCATCTTTATATTAATCGTCTTATGGGGCAGCTTAATTGGGGATGTGAAAATGAAGTGTTACGTGTTCATTACAAATTTTTTTGTTTTTTTTTATGCTTATGATGGACATATAAAACTAATTATATAATAATGTGAAGAAAAAATTCTCAGTCAAGAAAACATGTAACTAAAAAAATCAAAATTCTATATATTACACTCACATCAACTATGTCTATATCCTTACTTTTTTAACACACAAACATGTGTACATGAAGAACAATGGCACTCATTCTTTCACTACCTCCTAGCAATTCTGGACAATTTCACTATTTTCTAGAAATCTATGATATTTCTACCATGTGTACATGAAAAACAATAACACTCCTTGTTACACATCCACGAGTTAATTTTATACATATTAAAAAAATTTACATATCTTCCTATGTTATCCATAGATTTTATCCATAGATTCTAATTATAATACTTACGAAAATTACCATTGCAATTAATCGTTACAAATTGTTTTAATATATCATTGACCTTTTATTACATTTCATATACAATCATGCGGTTGATGATTTCCATATCCAGGACTTACGTGTTAAGGTCATACACAGGAGCGTTCATTGCCGAGTCAAGGGCTACTTGGCATTTCGCACATCAGTTTATATTACATTACACCACTTGTCATTTGACATTTAAGTTTATTAAACCAAACACTATGTATTTATTCAGCCTTTGATGATTGTCTGGATTTCTAAGCTGCATTTATTTTTCACCCTTCGAACTCCCACTACTCATTAACTGGTTGGTTGTTGCTCGGCCTAGGTGGAGGTGGCTCCTTGCTGGAGTGTTTAATTCAATACTGCTCCAATAGTGGCTTTGGGATTCACTCTTGATCAATGGTTCGTCATACGGATCAGACGGATGAGAAGAACCTTGGGGTTCTATGCCTCCGGTTTCATGCATTTACCCTTTCATTCTTTCCTCTTCTGGTAGTGGCTCCCATGCACTCTATGGGGTTCTTCCTTCTTACTCAGGTATCATTATTTCATGTTGGTTACTGGATCTGTTGCTCTACATTTATTTATTTACAGTGGCCACTTTAAGCTCTCTAAACACCCGGCTAACTTATCAAGTGCTTGGGTTTCATGGCCCGGACTTTGATTGCGGACAATTTTCCTCGACCAAGTTAATCCAGGTATTGTTTTCTAAGTAATTTCATTCGTTATAGTTTTCCCTCAATCCTCATTTTGCTATTGTTATGGTTTTATCCCACATTCCTCCTCCCAACTGGGGTGGAGGGGTTTTGTAGAGATAACGTGTTGGTGAAGAGCTAGATGGAACCCTCACTCAGCTTTCTGAACGTGAGAAGGGAAGTCTCATCAATTTCCAATTATTTTGCGTTGCTTATGGTTCTCTGCTTGATTTATCTAGTTGGGGTTTTGACTCTAAAGAGTTCAAAGTATGAAATGTTTACTGTGTCAGTATTAATTAATATTTTTTCTTCAAACATTATGGGTTGTTGGAAAGTCGTAAGCATTTGGTGAATGTATAGGGTTTTGTGTGGCCCTATGGTATCTTTTAACGAATATCTATAGTTATTTGGTTAATGTCGACCTGTAGGCAGGCGATTCGATGTTTGCATATACTATTGAGGGTTAGCTAAATTCAAACCCTGGCTTGAATTAGTTAACTTTTTTCTTGAAGACAGTTTCAGACAATCATATTGCTATTATGAATAAATTGCAGTCCTTCAAATGTTTAGCTTGTCCACCCTTATTTTTATCTAGAGGTGTTGTTGTTACCGCAATACCTCTATGAGGATTTTATTAGTTTTAAAGTTTGTATTGTATTTTGCTATATGTCCTACGCACTTGAAATATATTTAGAGAAACCGCATGCCCTGTTCTTTTCTAGTGGTTGTGGTTTGTAAATTAAGAGAATGAATTCTTCGGTTTATTGTCGTAATTCTTTTCAGTATTTAAATGATTGAATGGTCTCTATTGTAGCTCTTATATCGCTTATTTGGTTTATATAGTCAGACCAGTATTCGAATACTTCCCTGTCTGGGATTCTAATGTAACGTTTCGCTTGTTTTATTTGAATTTCATTGTTTATCTTGTCCCCATGTTCAGAGTTTAAATTGATACTTGAGTTCTCCTTGGAAATCACGGCTTTAGTTCATAACAGTGTCCTTAGATTTTTCCTCTTTTCTCAGAGGTTTGGTATTCTAGTTACTGCATAAATGTTTAAACTCTATTTAATGGTTTATCTCATTACTATGATAACTTCTTTTATTCTCTATGTCGGTAAAGATTTGTATTCTAGTTAGTGCATAATAAATTCTTTAACAATCTTTGTCGGTTAAGATTTGTATTTTGGTTAGTTCATATTAATTTTTGTAACAGTCTTTGTTAGTATATACTTGGCACTCTTGTTAGTGCATAAGTATTTAAACTTATAACTATGATAGTTTCCTTACAAATCTTCGTTAGTCTTCTAATTATGGTTTACGATCTTTTACTGAGTCCTAAATATTCATTCCTTTGCATGAAATATCTATTCACAGACTCCATATGAAAATACCATAAATTAACTAGTCCTTTTCTACTTTCTGGTAATGATTATTATACATAGAATATATCAACTTCCAAAATAAAAGTCTAACTATTAAACCAGAGGAATTTTCACTTATCTGAACCTCGTTGTTTCCCAGATTATTCTTGTTTTAGTCTACAACTAGACCTTGCTTCTTATTTCTTTGCCTACGAACCTTGAGACTATTATGCCGGATAATCTCCCCCGAGTTGTTCTTGAGTACAAGAAATTCCTTCTTTTCTATGAGAAGTCACAGTCTCACTGCTATCTGGTCCAAACTAGACATAGCCACATAAAAGTGCCTGACATTTCAACACAGATTTTCTTTTTGCTCAACATTCTCCTTGATCTCAGATACCCCTATCCTCTTGATCTTCTTGAATAAATCCTCAAGAAATCAGTTAGGGACAGGTAACTGTCTCTCTAACTAATTAGCAAGTAAAATAATATTTACTGATAACTATTGTTTCATTTTTCAAAAAGAATTAAATTCCAAAAATAGTTTTTATAACTAAGAAAATAAATAGTTTGTTTGGTCTGCAATAATTTAAATATTTACATGGTTTGGGGGTATCACATCTTCCCCTTGTTATCACCCTAAGAAACTCTCCTAGGTTGTATCTCAGAGATGCTTGGGAACATTACAAACTCAACAAAAAATGTTGGAAAATGGTGGATGAATGAAAGAAATGTTGCATATTCAAGCCAGATAACCACTTCTACTATGCTTAACCTCAGACATGGGTGAACACCCCCAGAATACAAGGCTTTAGACCACCAATTACTCACAGTTTAAGAAAAATGTGATGATGGAGAATACTGATCACACTAGCAGATGCACAGGACCCTGTGATGGCCAGTTGCAACTAGTTAAAAGGTCTATAAATCTATTTCTTAATGCACAGACAGAATGATAGCTCTTTGGCATTAAAACAACAGAAACCTGCATACAAATTCAATGATACATGCTAGATTCTAACACAGAGGTGGGATGACAGCCCCTCTAATGCTAAACACCAAGAGTACATGAAAAATGCATATAGACACAGACTGGAACAAAGAAGAAGAAGTGGAAAGTGAGCAATTAACATCAAAAGAAGCTTGCATTAGCTGAAAATGAAGACCAGAAGCTGCAGGTAACACAATAGTTACAGTCTCCAAAAGTTGAACTTTACATCAAAATAACATTCATCAACCCAATTACATTTTTCTTCTGGGTATATATAGGATTTGTTTACAAAAACACTATGCTAAGTTCCACGAGGAGGGGTCATAATGGACCACCCACACATATTAATTCTTCTGATAGTTTGTCTGCTACAATCTGATGGTCTTAATGAATAAATCGACCTTTTCTGGTGCTCGGTCGTCCTTTTCTGAGCATATGGAATGTAATGTGTACAAGGCTCCATGACTGATTAATACCTTGATCTGCTCGAGGCTGTCCTTTTCGTCCTTCGGAGGTACACTGTGTTGAATGCGGTAGCTGAGGATTTTATGTGCAGAGTGTCGGTGGACGATCATCTTCATCCCTTGGAAGCGCAGAGCATGCCAAAAACACGAAAATTGCATTGAAAATGAATGAAGAGCTGAGAAAGAATGTTGGTTGTTGGATGGCTCAGGCGGACGACCGAGATCTCATGACGGGGGGCGATGGGAAGACACAAAGGCGCGATTGATTATAGGTCATCGGATCTGACAGATTAGACGACAGAGATCGGGCTACGCAGGCTATTGGAAGGAAACAAGATCAGACAAATGAGGGCCGCTGGATTGTAGTCGGGCAGATCCAACGGCTATCGGGAAACAGAGGTGAGCACAGGTTAACGAGCGAGGAGCAGTACAGGAAGGGCGGTAAGCGGTTTCCCAACATCGCTTATCAGGGTTTTAGAATGTTTAAACAAAAAACACCCGGGAGCTAGGAAACACGACCTTTACACTAAATTCAGGTGTAAAACAGGGGTAGTGGGGTTTTATGGAGAAAAGGGAAAATGAAGGAGGAAGCGGGAAAACATGCTGCAAGCCCTATGCAACCAAAACTAGCACTGCCCAAACTATTTTTATCCATCAAATGTTGAAGAACATAGCAAAGCTAACATTGGCTCCTTCTGGGGATGAGATCCTCCCTGTGAGGTCTCAAGAACCTACAGATCAATGCCTTCCTGATGAAAAACAAAATAACAAACTTCCTATTGTTCCATTGGGCATGGAGTCTATTTGCTACACAAAACTGATAAAAACAAATATTTAAAATCTTCAAGGCCAAAGACCTTAAACAACATAATTTTTCAGAAAACGCCCATTAACTCGGCTATCAAAAACTACTTCTCCTCCCATACTTTTCAATATGAAGGTGTTTTTCCCTTGAATCTGAGAAATGATGAAAGGCCCTGTCCAGAAAGCATCAAATTTCTCGTGATTGCCTTTCTTTTCCTTTAATGCATCCCATTTCAAAACCAAGTCTCCAACCAGAAAACTATTTGTTTTTGCCTTCTTTTCAAAGGCTTCCTTGACCCTTTTCTGATGTGCTACAGCCTTTTCAACTAGTTGTTCTCTTATCTGATGCAACTCTACTAAATCAATGATCTTCTTTGCCATGTATTCTTCCTCATCCTCCTCTTCTTGAAGGAATTTTGCCACAGTGAGAGTTAACTGAATGGGGAATACAACTTCAGCACCATACACCAGCTTGAAAGGAGAATTCCCTGTGGATTTTTTAATGGTCACTCTGTCATCCCACAGTGCATATTTGAGCTTTGAATCCCAATTCTTTTTATTGTCCTCTAACAGCTTCTTAATTATCCTTATCAGGTTTTTATTAGAGGATTCTGCCAGACCATTTCCTTGTGGATAATATGAGGTGGAATGAACAAGTTTAATACCCATTAAATCACACATTTCCACCAATTCTTTTGCCCTGAAAGTTGTTGCATTATCTGTGACTAATTTATGTGGACAACCAAACTTGGTAAAGATATTTTCTGTCAAAAACAGCATGACCACATTATGGTCAGCCTTCCTTGTAGGGACTACTTCAATCCACTTAGTGAAATAATCAGTGGCTACTATTATCCACCTATGTTGGCCACTGGAATGTGGATTGATTTCTCCAATGAAATCCAAGCCCCACTGTTGAAAAGGTCCTTTTGCTAATATTGGTTTTAAGGGCAGGGACTTCAACTGCTATTTTCCTTCAAATCTTTGACACCTGTCACAAGATTTAACAAAAGAAAATACATCACAAAATAAAGTGGGCCAATAGTACCTAGCTCTGAGAATTTTGTGGGCAATAGTTTTCCAATAATGGTGCCCTCCACACATGTTGGAATGAAATTGCTGCATGAATTCTATTGACTGCTCTTCGTCCAGACACCTTGAGAGCACTCTAGATGGATCCCTCTAGTAGAGCAGATTTTGATTAATGCAATATTTAGCTGCCTAATATTTATAGTTATGGCTTGACTTTGAGTAAGTTCTGAAGGGATTTCTAGCTTCAGTAAGAAACTAATTATTGTAGCATACCAATTACAAGAAGCTAGATTCTCAGCCACTAATAGCTTTCTGTCTGGTTCAGTTGTTTCCTCTTCTTCATCTGTTAGACCATTTTCTGTAATTGTGCACAGGGAATCAATGTCTAAAGATCTACAATTTTCCTCAGCTAATAATTTGGAAAGACTCTGACCTTTAACCAGCTTGGTAGGCTTCAGCCCTATATTAAATTCAATCAATTTTGCGATCCATTTATCCCTTCTTCCATCAGCATCAGGTTGTGTTAAGACATCCTTTATTGCAGTAGATGGTACATATGCAATTATCTTGGAATGCAAGATATAAACTCTGAAAGCTTTCAAGGATTTAATAAGAGCATATGCCTATTTTTCAATAATCCCATACCTCAGTTCAGCATCCCTCAAGTTCTTGCTAAAAAATGCTACTGGATGTTCTGAACCTTCTTCATCTGCTTGCAATAGAACTGCTACAATGGTGTCTTCAGAGGAAAATGAGAATATATGGAACTCCTTGTTGTAATCTAGACTTATTAATGTGGGAGCCTCCATAATATCTTTTTTAATAGACTCAAATGATTTTCTTGTTGCATCAGTCCATCTAACCTCTGCTCCTTTCTTCAACATGGAGGTAATGTGCTTCACATATTCAGCAAAATTCGGGATAAACCTCCTGATAAAATTAATCTTGCCCAGAAAGGATTGAATATCCTTCTTTGATCTCAGGATAGACAAAGCTTGTATTGCTTTGACTCTTTCTGGGTCAATTTGAACACCTACAGCAAACACAATATGTCCTAACAACTTTCCCTCATTTAAAGAAAATTGAGATTTTTTAGGATTGACTGAAATTCCAAACCTACTGTACTTCAAAAACACTTTTTTCAAATGCTGCAAATGATTTTGATGGTTGCTGGAGTAAATTGTTATGTCATCAAGGTAGATAAGGACAAATTTGTTCTTCTCTCCCACAAATGCTATATCCATAGCTCTCTGAAATGTTGCTCCAACATTCATCAATCCAAAAGGCATCTAAGCATACATAAAAGTGCGCCAAGGAGTGGTGAATGCAGTCTTCTCTTGACCATCTAGATGCACATCAATCTGATTGAAGCCTGAAAAACCATCTAAAAGAGACATTACTTTGGCTCTTGAGACTTTTTGTAGCAAATGCTCCATCTTTGGTAGGGGATAATTATTTTTCTTTGAGCATTTGTTTAAATTTCTGAAATCAACACACAGTTTGATTTCTCAACTTTTCTTCCTCACCACTACTAGATTGGCTATCCATTTGGAATATCTAAGAGGAACTATAATCTTGGCAACCAACAATTTTTTAATTTCTTTTTCAATTAGAGGAAGAAGCATATGATTTATTGGTCTTAGTTTCTGTTTGAAAGGAATGGTGTCTTTTTCCAGAGGGATTTTATGCTGAATTATGTTCTTATCATATGTTTTCGGGTCACTATACTCCCGGGCAAACACATCAGCAAATTGCCTCATTAAATTGCAGTATTCAGCACTTTGATCAGCTGACAAACGAGTGCACAAATTTACATATCTAGGCTTACCTGGACTTTGTATATCATGCTTACAGACTGCAGATTGGTCTTCTTTTTGGGCAGCTTTGTAAGGCACATCATTTTGGTCAAACAGTCTTTCAAGAGGAATTAAACCCTTAGGAATATGGTTGTTGGGAAGCTGGACAATGCTGTTTTTACCAATTTTATTTATAAGCTAGGATTTGCGGCTTCTAACAAGGCATCATTCTCTTGGTCAATTTGCAATTCAGAAAGCTCATCAATGACTTGAAGGAACCTATTTATCTCATTATCATCTTCAAAAACTCTCCAGTGGTGGACATTATCAAGCAAAGATGGTCTATATTTCATTTGGACTTCATAAACCAGTTTGGGAGGCATGGGAGGTATAAATAGATTAGCAAAAACATCAAGGGAATCAGCAAGATGATTTTGGGCTCTAGGAATGTATGAAATACAGAAATAATCAAAAGAATCTTTGATTCTCCATACCTCATCTCTGTATGCTTTCAGCCTTGGGTGCTTTGCTTGAAATGTTTTATTTACTTGTTGAATGATCAAATCAGCATCTCCAAACACCTTTATGCTTCTAATTCCTCTGTCTTTCATTGCATTAAGGCCCAACAGCAGAGCTTCATACTCTACTATATTGTTTTTGACTTGAAAAGTCAGCTTAAAGACAGTTGTGTGCTTTCTTTCTTTCGAGATACTAGCACCACCCCTACTCCTGCAGTCTCCCTAGAACATGCTCCATCAAATAACATCTCCCAAACTTGACTTCCTTGCTTTTCCTTGGCTTGCACTGTTGGTTTCCTGATCTGCAATGAGGCCTTCTGAGATTCTTCTATTTGGAGAATACATGCTCCAAAATCAGTGTCCACTCCATATATGGGATGATTTGTAGGATTCTTCTCATCACTGATGATGTATGCCAACTGTGCTTCTCTATATAACCTCCTGCTTTCTCCTCCAAATACTGGGACAGTGCCATAAGAAAGATCATTCTGTAATGTCCCACCTAGTCTCTTAATCCACTCTCTGGACAACAATATGCCAAACTTAGGAGGGACATCTGCGACCACAATATCCATCATCATACTCTTCATGGGCAACTGAGTTAAGGTAATGGCCAGATCTTTAATTAATCCAAGACATTTCACTTTCCTTGAATCAAAAGAGAATAAATCATGATAGAGTCTGGTGATGTCAAGGCCTAACTCTTCAATGACAGCTTTAGGCATCAAATTGTGGCTGGCCCCTGTATCTAGCAGGCAGTTGTGGAGGATTTTGTCATGAATGGTCAATGAGACATAAAAAGATGGAGAATTATTATCAGCACATTCAATCATAGGACTAAGCACAACAACAGGCTTATCATCTTGCAAATTGACAAAGCCAGTGGAGGTTTGTGTGGTTTCCAACTCAAGAGCTTCAAGGATAGGCTTTCTAAATACTTCACTCTTCACCAACTCTACTAGAGGCACAGATATTTTCAATTTTTGAACTTCTGACTCTAAGCTGAAAGAAGATGATAACTTATCAGAACCTTTTACCTCTTGAACTGGAGCTTTGAGGATGACTGGATCAGCTGCTGGTCTTCTCTGCTTGATATTCTGTGGCTCTGTTTGGACAGCAGCTCTTTGGGCAGGATTCTTTTTGACATTTTTTGCATTTGATCTCAGATTATATCTTTGTTGCTCCTGATTTTGTAGAACAGCCTCTCTATCCCACTGTTGACTATCTTGTTCCTGCAGCAATGATTCTTCATAAGCAGCCAAAGTCAAGAATGCAACACTGCCTTTATCCTCCATGCAGTGAATTTCATCCTCATCTTCTTCAAATTGTTCCTCCTCCATGACTACATTTTGGAAAGGAGCTTTAACTTTCTGATCATCCTTTTATTCTTCACCCCTTTGCATTATTTGTAACTGCTCATTTGCTCTTCTAAATGGATTCTAATTTCTTGGAGCAAATGTGTTTTGATGTCTTGTTTTTCCTGAGTTCTGCTCAAACTTTAGCTTAGAAATTTCAGCAGCCAATGACTCTGTCATCTTAGTCATTTTATCTAATTTAGGTTCTGAAGATGATGCAGAAGAAGTAGAAGCCTGACCTCTCTGCCTCCTTCTGTCAGCTTGACTTTTTAGTTTTTCTGCAGCCATAATATTACATTCCACCTCTAGTGCTGCATCCTGCATGTCTGCCAGCGTAGCACATCTCCTTTCTCTCAATAACATGCAAAAATCAGAGTCGAAAGCATTGGCATAAGTGAGTTTGGCAGAGGTGGGAGTAGGTTTTACCTCAACTGGTATCTTGTTGTACATACGGTTGAATATTTTATTAAAATCAGGAAAAGATTCACCATTTTCCCTCTTCAGATTACCAAACTCAGTATGATAATACAGCAAGTCCTTTTTATCTCCCCAGTGTTTCAAAAATGCATCATCTAATGCTTCAATATCTATTATAGATCTCTGGGGCAATTCTCTAAACCACTTCCTAGCCTCTCCATCAAGGCTCTGAACAAATACTCTCATCCATACATCATTTTCACTTATATCTAAATTATCAACATAATTGTAAAAGGCTTCAAGATGTCCTTCTACTGTTACTCCCTCTGTGCCAGTGAACTTAGGCATATATTTTTGATATTCTCCCACAGGCATAGGATTTAAAGGAACAGGCAAGACCAAAGGTCCATATCTAGTAACAACAATTCTCTCTATCTTCGTGGGTGCTCGCTGTCCTGCCATGATTGGAATATGTGGAAGAATACTAGCAGTTTGAATGGTAGGAAGTGATGTGATGGATGGCAGAGACAAAGGGATGTTTTGGACTGAATGGGGAACTTTCTTTTGACTGAGATTCAAAGGGGAACTAACTGCACAAGGGGCTGAATTAATCTCTGAATGAATTTCCTGATTAACAATGTTGGGCTCTAAATTTTCAAACTGTATATCTTCAGCTACAACTTTATCTTTCAGAGATGAATGAGATTTCTTAGGCTTACCTAATCCTGATGCCCCTTTCTGTGATGCTTTCTTCGATTTGAAAGTCCTCTCAAGGTCAGGCACTGGTTCAGCTGGTGATTTCTAAGGATTTCTTCGAGTGTGTCTCACAAACTGAGCCAGAACTTCAATGTGGAGTCGCCAAAGGTTGGTCTTCCTCCAGTGGAGTCGCCAGATAGATGATTACAACCAAAAACTATCTTCAAACCTTGTTTATCATCAAAGCTTGAAATTGTGTCGTTCTCCTAGGGAAGTTGAGCTTCAATTCTCCTCTCTCCAGAAACGACGCCAATTAATGTTATCACCCCAAGAAAATCTCCTAGGTTGTATCTCAGAGATGCTCGGGAACATTACAAACTCAACAAAAATGTTGGAAAATGGTGGATGAATGAAAGAAATGTTGCATATTCAAGCCAAATAACCACTTCTACTATGCTTAACCCCAGACATGGGTGAACACCCCAAGACTACAAGCCTTTAGACTACCAATTACTCACAGTTTAAGAGAAATGTGATGATGGAGAATACTGATCACACCAGCAGATGCACAGGACCCTGTGATGGCCAGCTGCAACCAGTTAAAAGGTCTGTAAATCTATTTCTTAATGCACAGACAGGATGACAGCTCTCTGGCATTAAAACAACAGAAACCTGCATACAAATTCAATGATACATGCTAGATTCTAACACAGAGGTGGGATGACAGCCCCTCTAATGCTAAACACTAAGAGTACATGAAAAATGCATACAGACACAGCCTGGAAGGAAGAAGAAGAAGTAGAAAATGAGCAATTAACAGCGAAAGAAGCTTGCATTAGCTGAAAATGATGACGAGAAGATGCAGGTATCACAGTAGTTACAGTCTCCAGAAGTTGAACTTTACATCAGAATAACATTCATCAACCTAATTACATCTTTCTTCTGGGTATATATAGGATTTTTTTACAAAAACACTCTGCTAAGTTCCACAAGGAGGGGTCATAATGGACCACCCACACATATTATCTCTTCTGATAGTTTGTCTGCTACAATCTGATGGTCTTAATGAATAAATCGACCTTTTCTGGTGCTCGACCATCCTTTTCTGAGCATATGGAATGTAATGTGTACAAGGCTCCATGACTAATTAATACCTTGATCTGCTCAAGGCTGTCCTTTTCGTCCTTCGGAGGTACACTGTGTTGAATGCGGTAGCTGAAGATTTTATGTGTAGAGTGCCAGTGGATGATCATATTCATCCCTTGGAAGCGCGGAGCATGCCAAAAACACGAAAATTACATTGAAAATGAATGAAGAGTTGAGAAAGAATGTTGGCCGTTGGATGGCTCAGGCAAACGGCCGAGATCTGATGGCGGAAGGCGATGGGAAGACACAGAGGCACGATTGATTATAGGCCGCCAGATTTGACAAATTGGACAACAGAGATCAGGCTATGCGGGCTATCGGAAGGCAATGAGATTGGACAAATGAGGGTCGTTAGATCGTAGTCGGGTAGATCCGATGGCTATCGGGCAACAGAGGTGAGCACAGGTTAACGAGGGGGGAGCCGTACAGGAAGGGAGGTAAGCGGTTTCCTTGCACCGCTTATCAGGGTTTTAGAATGTTTAAACAAAAAACACCCAGGAGCTAGGAAACACGAACTTCACACTAAATGCAAGTGTAAAACAGGGGTAGTGGGGTTTTATGGAGAAAAGGGAAAATGAAGGAGGAAGCAGGAAAACTTGTTGCAAGCCTTATGCAACCAAAACTAGCACTGCCCAAACTATTTTTATCCATCAAATGTCGAAGAACATAGCAAAGCTAACAACCCGTAAGATGTAACATCATCCCGATGTTTTCTCTCTGAAAATAAATCCAGAAAGGTCTCCTTCATACCCTGCTCATCTTCCTAGGTAGCCTCTTCCAGCTCGTAGTGCTGCCATTGCACTTTCACCTGGGTGATAACTCGTTTCCACAGTGTTACTTCTCTCTGATCAAGCATAACCAGGGGTTTGATGAAGAACCTGCATTTCAATTTGACCTATACATCATGACAAAAAAACTGAAATCAACAAACAACTTGCTTAATAAATCTGTAGTAAAAGAAAACTTAATTTATATATTTACCTGAATGTCTTGCCAATTGATTACGTGGTTAACATCATAAATGTATTTATTAAGTAGAGAAACATGAAAGACATTACGCATAGGAATGTGGCTAAGTAAGGCAAGATGGTAAGCCACTGGTCCAACTCGAGCTAGAATTTGGAAAGGCCCGAAAAATCAGGGTGCTAGTTTAGCACATCCGGTCCATTGCAAAGTGATTTTCTTGGCTTGCACTCGAATGTCAACCTAATCCCCTACTTGAAATTCTCAAAATCTTATTTTCCGATCAACAAATTTCTTTTGTTGCTCTTGAGCGGCTTTCAAATTGGCTCATACCTTCTTCACCATTTCCTCTAACATATCCAGTCCTAACATCAACTTGTCCCCAGGACCACTCCAACTCAAGGGTGTCATGCACTTACATCTGTAAAACACTTCAAAGGGGCTCATATGTAAAGATGTATGCTATCCATTGTTATAGGTAAATTCTACCAAGTGCAGGTAGTCTTCCCATTTAGATGGCTATTGCATTACATAAGTTTGCAACATGCATTTTACTATTTGATTTACTCTCTCCCACAACCCATTAGTTTGAGGATGATATGCAATGTTGAAGTGTAATTGTGTGCCCAATCCTTCAAATAGATCTTTCTAGAAGGTTGATGTAAAGTTCATGTCACAGTTGGAAATGATCATTTTGGGTATTCCATTTAATTTTAAAAAAAATTGCATAAAGATGTTAGCACTTTGTACCACTTTATAAGTTGACTATACTGGTATGAAATGAGTAGATTTTTTTAATTTTTCCACTACCACCATGATTGAGTCATTTTTTATTTTTTGACTTAGGCAGTCCAGTAATGAAATTGATGGATATGGTTTCCCATTTCCACTCAGGAATAGGCAGAGGGTGGAGTAAACCTGCTGGGTGTTGGTGCTCAACTTTTATTTATTTGCATTCCAGACATCGGGCTAAATATTCTACTACCTCTTTCTTCATACCAGGCTAGAAAAGTTCCTTTCTAAGGGCAAAAATCATTTTCTGGTACCCGGGGTGGCCTGCATAAGGAATCTTATGATATTCATCTAAAATTAAAATTTTAAGATGTTTCTAGTTAGGCACATATAACCTTTTCTTATAAATCAATAATTCTTCTGAATTTGCTTCATATCCCAATTGTTGTTCATGGTTGTTCTAATTTTTTTCTTGTTACCATAAATGTTTTTATACTAAATCTTGCATGGTTGTTTCACGAATCTGCTCATAGAAAGTAGTTCATGATTCAATGAAAGAAATTTCATATAAATAATTTACCTTTCGACTTAAGGCATTCGATACTTGATTTTCTTTTCCTTCAAATGTTTGCTTTGAAAATCAAATTCACTTAGGAAGTATGCCTAGCAAACTTGCATAGCATTCAAAGTGGGCTATCTGAAGTGGTTTGTTAGACTATAATGATCAGTCATTAATAGAAATTTCTTACCCATTAAGCAATGTCGGCATATTTTTAAGGCATGCATGACTACTTTCATTTCTAATTCGTATGCCGAATACTTTCGTTCATATTCTTTAAGCCTCCTTGATTCATACGCAACAACTTTTCCTTCTTGCATTAATACGCCACCTACGCCCTCCTTGCTCGCATATCTGCATACCACATATTCTTTATTGGGATCAGCAATACTCAATATGGGCGCAGTGGTAAGTAGATGTTTGAGTTGATCAAAGCTTCTTTGATAGTCAATGGTCCACTTAAAGGTTTTTCCTTTCTTTTGTAGAGAGTTAATAGGGTAGGCCACCCTAGAAGAACCTTCCACAAATCGTTTATAGTATCTGGCTAGACCCATGAACGATATTAGGTCAGCTACATCCTTCAGTATTGGGCATTCCATGATAGTCGTTATTTTCTCTAGGTCTACTGTGATTTCATTCTTGGTGATGGCATGTCCTAAGTAATGGACTTTTTCCTTAAAGAAATCACATTTCATGTATATGGCATACAACTAGTGTTCTCTTAGGACTTGAAGAACAATACGGAGATGCTCCTTATGTTCTTCCATGCTCCGAGAGTAGATCAATATGTCATCAATAAAAATTAACACAAACTTGTCTAAGTACTGATGAAATATACTATTCATGAGACACATTATGGTTGTTGGGCCATCAGTTAGCCCAAAAGGTAGCACTACCAACTCATAATGTCCATAATGAGTTTTGAATGCAGTTTTTTCTATATCTTCCTCCTTTATCCTGATCTAATGATAACCTGAGCAGAGATCAATTTTTGAGAATACGATTGCACCCTTTACCTGATCAAATAACTCATCTATACGGGGAAGGGGGTATTTATTTTTAATGGTCAGTTTGTTTAACTGACGGTAATCCATGCACATTCGCAATGTTCCATCATTTTTCTTAACAAAGAGCATTGGAGCTCCCCAAGGGGACACACTATGATGGATGTACATTTTGTCAAGCAACACTTGCAACTGCATCTTTAATTATGTTAGATCCAATATTCTCATACGATAAGGGGCTCAGGAGACTAGGGCAGCTCCCTGAATTAGCTCAATGGTGAAATCTATGTCCCTTTTTGGGATAGGCTCGAGATTTCCTCAGGGAATACATCTGGAAAATTTTGTATCATAGGTATGTTTTTTGATGAAACTGTTTTTTCTTTAGACTCAATATACCCTACTTGAATTGCATAAACTTGGCAGCCTTTTCTGATGCATTTGGCTAATTGGGAGGCTATTACAGGCCTTATTTGCAAAGGTTTTTGAATACCTCGGATTTCTTGCCTTTCTCCTTTCTCACCCTAGTAATTAATGGTTTTGGTCTTACAATTAATAGACTGATTAGCTAATATTAGAGGGAAATTACTGACTTTGGCCAAAACTCTTTATTTCGCTGTTGTGGCTAGTTGTACTAACCAACAATTTTTAAACTTAACATCTTGCAATTTACGTTGTTCCACTATATTGGGGCTAACATAACTTAAGGTATCCCCAAGATCAATTAAGATAAATACGGTTCCGTAAAAAACTTTACCTTCAAATTCAACCATGGTTGGCTGAAATTGTGTCTGATGGTCTTCAAAGGCAGCATTAATTTTAGGAATGCTTTTGCCACCTCACCCACAATGGATGCTTCTTTTATCTGTGAAATCTGATCAGCTCCCTTGCGGTGTGGGCATTTTTTGACATAATGTGGGCCTCCGCATCCCCAACACTGTACGGGTGGTCTGTTAATTAATTCTGCTTCATTTCTGCCATATTTCTCTATCACTTTGTTTTCACTTGGTATTTTAAATCTTGGCTAATTCTTATTTATACTCCGGTTAGTTGGACCTTTATAGACTCCTTTGTTTCCTGTGCCCTTATTCCCCTTGTGGTTGGGAACAAATTTATTTCCCTTTTTATCAGTCCACCTCTTTCCCATATCTCCCTTTGGTTATTTGTTGGTAGCATATCCGTGCTTTACGTATAAATTCATCCATGGTTTTTGGTTTATCAAACTCCAATCATTCTTTCATGAACAATGGGAAACTACTGATAAACAGTTGCACCTTTGATTTTTCTTTACGTATGTAAGGGACATATCGAATTAATGATGTAAAATTTGTTATGAATTTATCCATGGATAGTTGGCCCAGTCGGAGATCATGAACTCCTTTGCCTTCTCATCATAAAATATTTCCGTTTAATATTTTTCCTTAAAATATCTTTGAAAATTTTCCCAGGTTATGCTTTGTTCATTTACTCCGCAAACTATTTTTACTTCTTCCCACCATAAGGTGGCTTTCTCTTGCAGCTGGAAAATGGCTAACTAAGTCTTTAAATTATGGTCATACTCGTTCAACTAGAAAAATTTATTCATATTGATAAGCCAAGCTTTAGCTGCCTCTTCCTGTTCACCATCAAAGAGGGGAGGCTTGATTTTTCTGAATTCACCCTGAAGTTCCATTTTCTGTCTTTTCCGTGTCTTGTGCCTTGACACATTATCTCATTCTTCTTCATGATTTTATTTGCCACCTTATTTTTCTACATTCTCAATTTGAAACTCTTGTTCCCTTATCATATTCCCTGTTCAGGACTAGGGACTAGTGATCGATGATTCTGTTTATTAGACAGACTCTTCAAAATCCTTTCCTGCTCCTGCATCAGTCTTTTGTTATCTGTCCGTAGTCGGGCCATCTCATCCTTCAATTATTGTAGAGTTTCCAGGATAGTTGGGTTGGTGTTTTGCGCTCATCACCCAACTGCACACATACTTCAGGATTGCCTTCTTGAAATTACACTGGTTTTGCTCTCATTACTAACCTGTGTGGCAGATTCCCAGCTCTCCTCATGCTGATTGCTCCCTGCTTCCTATGTGCACATCACTGAGGTTGTTCTTTCTTTATTACAGAGGTCTCAGTTTGGCAACCTGAGTGCTCTGATACCACATGTCACACATCCACAAGTTAATTTTATACATGTTAAAAAAAATTACTTATCTTCCTATGTTACCCATAAAATATAATTATAATACCTATGAAAATTACCATTGCAATCAATCATTACAAATTGTTTTAATATATCAATGACCTTTTATTACATTTCATATACAATCATGTGGTTGATGATTTCCATATCTAGGACGTAGGTGTTAGGGTCATACACAGGAGGGTTCATTGTCGAGTCAAGGGCCACTTGTCATTCTTGCATGTCACTTTATATTACATTACACCACATTTCATTTCACATTTCAGTTTATTAAACCATACACTATGTATTTACTTAGCCTTTGATGATTGTCCATATTTCTGAGTTTCACTTAGTTTTCACCCTTCGAACTCCCACTACACATTAACTGGTTGGTTGTTGCTCAACCTAGGTGGAGGTGGCTCCTTGCTAGAGTATTTAATGCAGTATTGCTCCAACGATGGATTTGGGATTCACTCTAGATCAAGATTCTCTAGTCATCTTATGGATCGAACGGAGGAGAAGAACCTTGGGGTTCTATGCCTCTGGTTTTGTGCATTTACCCTTTCATTCTTTCCTTTTTTGGTAGTGGCTCTAGCGCACTCTGTGGGGTTCTTTCTTCTTGCTCATGTATCATTGTTTCATGCTGGTTACTGGAATTGTTGCTCTGCATTTATTTATAGTGGCCGCTTTAAGCTGTCTAAACAACCGGCTAACTTATCAGGTGCTTGGGTTTCATGACATAGACTTTGACTGCAGACAAGTTTCCTCTGCCAAGTTAATCCAGGTATTATTTTCTAAGTAATTTCATTCGTTATGTTTTTCCCTCAATCTTCATTTTTCCATTGCTATGGTTTTAACCCACATTCCTCCTCCCAACTAGGGTGGAGGGGTCTTGCAGAGATAATGCATTGGTGAAGAGTTGAATGGAACCCTCGCTCGACTTTCTGAATGCAACAAGGGTAGTCTCATCCGTTTCTAAGTATTTTTTGTTTCTTATGGTTCTCTTCTCGATTTATCTAGTTGGGATTTCGAATCTAAAGAGTTTGAAGTATGAACTGTTTATTGTGTCAGTATTTATTAATAATCTTTTATCAAACATTATCGGTTGTTGGAAAGCCGTAAGCATTTTGTGAATTTTAATGGTTTTGTGCAGCCCTCTGGTATCTTTTAACAGCTATTTATAGTTATTTGGTTAAGGTCAGCTTGTAGGCAGGCAATTCAGTGATTGTATATACTGCCGAGGGTTGGGTGAATTCAAACCCTGTCTTGAATTGGTTAACTTTTGTCTTGAAGACAATTTTGGACAATCATATTACTATTATGAATAAATTGTAGTTCTTTGAATGTTTAATTTGTCCACTCTTATTTTTATGTAGAGGCGTTCTTGTTACCGCAGTACCTCTACGACGCTTTTATTAGTTTTAAAGTTTGATTGTATTTTGCTATATGGCCTACGCACTTGAAATAGCTTTAAATCAATTGCATGCCCTGATCTTTTCCAATTGCTGGGGTTTGTAAATTTAGAGAATGAATTCTTGGGCTTACTATCGTAATTCCTTTCAATATGATTAAATGGTTTCTATTATATCTCTTACAGTCACTTATTTGGTTTATATATTTAGACCGGTATTCGAATACTTCCCTATCTGGGATTCTAATGTATTGTTTCCATTATTTTATTTCAATTTCACTTTTTATCTTGTCCTTGTGTTCAGAGTTTAAATTAATACCTGAGTTCTCCTTAGAAATAGGGTTTTATTTCATAACGTGTACTCAGATTTTGCCTCTTTTCTCAAAGGTTTGGTACTCTAGTTAGTGCGTAAATGTTTAAATTGTATCTAATGGTTTATCTCATACTATGGTAACTTCTTTTATACGCTATGTTAGTAAAGATTTTTATTCTAGTTAGTGCATAATAGCTTTTTTAACAATCTCTGTCAGTTAATATTTGTATTTTGGTTAGTTCATATTAATTTTTGTAACAGTCTCTGTCACTATAGACTTGGCACTCTCGTTAGTGCATAAGTATTTGAACTTATACGTATGATAGTTTCCTTACAAATCTTCGTCAGTTTTCTAATTATGGTTTACGAAAAGTTGGCTAAGACATCTTATTGAGTACTAAATATTCTTTTCTTTGCATGAAATATCTATTCGCATACTCCATATGAAAATACCATAAATTAACTAGTCCATTTCTACTCTATCATAATGATTATTATACATAGAATATATCAACTTCCAGAATAAAAGTCTAACTATTAAACCAGAGGAATTTTCACTTATCTGAACCCCATTGTTTCCCAGATTATTCATGTTTCGGTCTACAAACAGACCTTACTTCTTGTTTTTTTGCCTCCCAACCTTGAGATTATTATGCCAGATAGTCACAGACCTTACTTCTTGTTTCTTTGCCTCCCAACCTTGAGATTATTATGCCAGATAGTCTCCCCCTGAGTTGTTCCTGAGTACAGGAACTTCCTTCTTTTCTATGAGAACAAACCAGACATAGCCACATAAAACTGTCTGACATTTCAGCACAGATTTTCCTTTTTCTCCACATTCTCCTTATCTCAGATACCCATATCCTCTTTATCTTCTTGAATAAATCTTCAATAAATCAGTTAGGCGCAGGTAACTGTCTCTCTAACTAATTAGCACATAAATAATATTTACTGATAACTGCTCTTTCATTTCTAAAAAAGAGTTAAATTCCAAAAATAGTTTTTATAACTAAGAAAATAAATAGTTTGTTTGGTCTACAGTAATTTAAATATTTACATAGTCTTGGTATATCACACTCCTCCTCCTTTGACTTCCTTTAAACAATTATAGGCAATTTCACCATTTTCTAGAAACCTATGATATTAGTGCACCTTAGTCACACCATAAGAGTAAGCTCACATAAACTAAGGCATCGAGTAAGTTACTTGTTGCAGGAGAGGTGCATCTTGCAATGGAGTATAACCCCAATCTGTATGTATGTCTATCCTCAAAAAATAATAAAAACAATTTTAGCTAAATCTTAAATTATATATAACTTTTTAATTTTATTAATGGACTAAGATTAATCATTAAAATATATCTATGTATTTGAATAGATAGTTAACTATTAGCTAAATCTTAAATTATATATAACTTTTTAATTTTATTAATGGACTAAGATTAATCATTAAAATATAACTATGTATTTGAATATATAGTTAATTATTTAATGCTTTTAATAGTTCCTTTATCATATATGTGAATTTGAATGGATCATAAATTTACCTTTGACAAAAAAAATTATCACATTAAAATTCCAAATAAAGTAAAATTTTAAATATTTTTACTTTTACTAAAGCCAATGTCATTTCTTAAATCAAAGGAAAAAAGGTTAATTCAACATAAAGAATAAAAAATCTTGCTCCTAAATCTTTTAATATTTCTTTTAACTAAACATTTGTAAAATAAATCTTTAAAAGAAAAAGCCGTATCCTAGGGATATATTAAAAATCTTCAAAGACATAAATATTTCCACATCAAAGTTGTAATATTTGAGAATATTAATTTTATGTAGTTTTATTATAAATTTTGTTATCATGCCATGTAAAGACATCATTAAATCTAATATTGATATTATAATATTAATATTGTATTTAATATTAATATTAATATTTTATAAGAGATACAATGAAGGAGAGGGAAGAAGAGGAATGAAGAGAGAGAGAAAGAGAGGAATGAGAGAAGGGTAAGAGAGAGAGGGGGGGAGACAGAAAGATAGAGGGGGAGGGAGATAGTGATAAGGTTGGAGGGAAGATAGAGAGGGAGAGAGAGGGAGGGGGGGAAGATAGTGACAAGGTTAGAGAGAGAGAGAGAGAGATAGTGACAATGTTAGAGGGAAGAGAGAGAGAGAGAGAAAGGGAGAGAGGGGAAGGACCAAAGATAGAACTTGAGTGAGAGGAGGAAAGAGAGAAGGACAGAGAGATAGATTTGGAGGGTGGGAGAAGAAGTGAAGAAGAAAGACATAAAGAGAGAAAGGTGGAGAGAGAGAGAGGGAGTGACAAGGGAGAGATGGAGAGATTGTGTGTACGTTTTGGGGTGATATAGAGATACAAGGAAGGGGAGAGGAAAGAGGGGTGAGATAGTGATAGAGTTGGAGGGTGAAGAAAGAGAGGGGGGAAAATAGAGTGATATGTGAGAGGAAGGGACAAATAGGAAGGAAGAGAGAGAGGACATGACAGAGAGGAGAGGGAGGGAGAGATAGGGAGTTGGAAGAGGAGAGAGGTAAGTAAGAAGACAAACATAAAGAGAGAGAAGTGGAGAGAGAGAGAGAGAGAGAGAGAGAGTAATAAGGTAGGGAGAGAGAAGGAGAGATGAGAGCAGGAGGGAAGAGAAATATAAGGGGTAGAGAGGGAGAGTAAGAAGGAGAGTGAGATAAATAGATATGGAGAAAGAGTGTGTATACTTTTGGTGTGATATAGAGAGACAAAGGAGAGGAAAAGGGAAATAGAGGTATAGATGGGAGGTGAAGAGAGGGAAGAACATATATATCGAGAGAGGGGGGCGGAAGGGAGGGATATATATATATATATATATATATATATATGGAGAGAGTGAACGTGTGTGTTTGTAGGGGTGAGATGGAGAGACAAAGAAGGAGAGATGAAGGGAGATACAGATATGGAGGGAGGGGGGAGAGAGGGAACAAGATTTCTTGCACAAGATGCATTGATTTTAGCGTAGATGATGGTTTATAATCCTCTTTGATTGCTTGCACTAGATGCATTGATTTGAATATAGATTTTCATTTCTAATTATACTTGATTGTTTGCATTAGATGCATTGATTTCAATGTAGATGTTTATTTCTAATCCTATTTGATTTCTTACTCTAGATGCATTGATATCGGTGTAGATGGTAATTTCTAATCCTATTTGATTGCTTGCACTAAATGCATTGATTTCAGTGTATATGTTGATTTCTAATTATATTTGATTTCTTGCACTATATATATTGATTTCAATGTAGATGTTGATTTCTAATCTTATTTTATTGCTTGAATTAGATGCATTATTTTTAGTGTAGTTGTTGTTTTCTAATCCTATTTAATTGCTTTCACTAAATGCATTGATTTTAGTGTAGATGTTGATTTCTAATTATATTTGATTTCTTACATTAGATGCATTGATTTCAGATGTTTTCTAATCTTATTTGATTGCTTGCATTAGATACATTAAATGTTGTTAATCTTGAGTTCCTAGATTTAAAATAATAGTAATAATAATAATCCTAAATAACCTTAACCCTAAAAGCGTCATCTCAAAAGAACCTTCCGTCCTCAAACAATTTAATTCAATCTTTTGCATTCCAATCAATCATTTTTTAATTTTGTAACTTTATAAATCTAGTTTCCTTGATTTCGTCTGTTGCATTAGGTTATTTCTAACTGAGAAAAGGAAACCTTATTTCTAACTATGAGAAGGAAACAAACTGCGTTATTTCTAACTATGAGAAGGAAACAAACTGTATATTAATCTCCAACCATGAGAAGGAGACTAGATTAATCTACATGTTTTTGATGATCGAAAGTAGTTTTATATATATTGGCATCTGAGAGTGTGTACAATCCGGCCATTTCGTTTCCTTTATCAAAAACCTAAGTAGCTGAGCCATGAACTCTCTGTAACTCTTTGCCATCTGCAACAAAAATTCAATTAATTTGAATGGAGAAATTGATATGCTATTGAAAATTAATCAAGGAGAGGATGGGAATTATCATAATAATAGTGTATATCCACAATTAAACCCTCTGCAATTATTTTCCACATGTGAAAAAGGTCAACAACAAAAATTCAGAAACTGGAAATTGAAATTTCAAATGACAAATTGAAGATGCATCAGATAAACTTAATTAAATCAAGAAGAGGAGAGAAATGATAACTATAGAAGAAATTTTATTACCATTTTATTGTGTAATAAATGAAATCTGCCAAAACCAGTAACTATAACACAGTAAAAATGAAATATGTAGAGTTATCCTCCTACAGATTGAGCGCTCCACAGCAGGAATACAATGCCCAACTCGGAGAAGCGAGCGAACCAACGGTGTAAATTGATTCACCGTGACAAGACAACTGTATCATTTCGAATTTATCCGTCAGAAGAGATTATAGTTACTATACCCACGAAAGCAAGGAAAAATAATTCATATTTAGCGGTTACAATAAAATTAATTCATATTTAGGTGCTGTTTGAGATATCTAATGGGAGCACACATGGTAGAGTTTTTAAGTATCTTTCGGACGTGGAATTCATAAAAAAACAGATAAGGTAACCATTCCATTGCATCTTTATCTCCGATACATGGTAACCATTCCGTTGCTTCTTTTGCTCCGATGCATTAAAAGTAATAATTGTACACATCCGTTATTTTATTATTTGAAATAAATTATTGCCTTTTCTTTTAATCATATAGCGCTGGCTTACGTGGCAGGAAAAAATATCAAACTCAAATCTAACATGCTTATTATACTAAGCGTCAACTTCGTCAATTTCTTCATTGGCTCTATGGAATTAAATTCACATCACACATGTATATTTATTTCAAAAATAGTTTTTGATAGTCAGATATTATCAATTTCAATTTTTTTATTTTATTTCAATATAATAGTAGTTAGTTATTGCTTTTAAAGGTGCAAAGTATATAGAAGGAATGAAACATTTGGAAGATAAGATATGGCTTACGAAATAATTTAAAGAAGTTAGAAATTAATCAACCCAAGGATATACTAGTTTAATGGAAATTTCACAAGACATTTTGGATCATTTTCTTTCACAATTTCAAGCATGGAATTTATACTGAAAAGGAATCTTGAAAGCCTATATATACGTGAATTTTGCCACTTCAACTGAAAAGTAGACACGTTGCGGAATCTTGGTTACCATCCATACAATTTATGAGGAGAATATACATGCACATGCACTAGAAAATCACACTAACATCTTTGTGTCTAAGTTCCACTAGTGCCTTGGGATAAAATCCATGGAATTCTGAGTGAAGGAATTTGAAAAGGTAATAGAAACACTAAATTGTACATTCGGGAATGGAGTTACTGCACCACCAAGCTATAATGAATTCATTGAGCTAATTTTGGAAAAGGTATGCATATTCATATTGTTTTGCAGTGACAAAAATATAATTTATCATATTTTTCTTATAATTTTGCCTTCATTTTCACAAACTTGATGTACTTGTAGGATAAATGGCCATCACAAAAAAATGATCTCATAAAGTAGGGTTTACACAACCTTTCTTAGACTCAAGTATGGTGGCAGTGGTCTGTCTGAAAGATGAAAATTTCATTTGTTCATTCTGCCTTGATTTCTATGAAGCCTTGAACCACTCAGTTGTAGCTTCTAATAGTCATGTTCTTCATTTTCCAGTGCTTGGTGGTCTTTATATTGAAGAGTCAAAAGAATCCACCCATCCAAGGGAACGTAGCTATGAGCCAATTTGTAAAAATATTAATGTAAGAAACAACTTTGGGCATTCTCTATTTAAGCGCCCTAAGAGATTAAACAAACACTTACAAAACTGCTTCATGTAACGCTCCAAAATGTTTTTCATATATGAAATGGCCTAATCAAAGAACTTTCCTGAGCTTGAAAAGATGAGCATGACTACGTTTGTATCACAAATGATGGACAATTCTTTAGCCATCTTAAGCATACCTTCTCTTCGCTTGGAGAAGGTGGCTTTCTTGCTCATTAGATTTTCTATCCTTTTGATATCTATTTTTTCCTCTTCCCATCACTTCTCTCCGCATATATCTACCTAATAATTATTGATAATTAAATTAAAATTCTTTTTTTATAAAAACAAATAAATAAATAAAATTAATAAGATACTTTCATTTGTGCATGAAATTCATTGACTCTTCAATATATATATACTTTTCCTAAAAATCAAAAGAATATATTAAAATGAGACAAAAAAAAATCAATTTTACAAATAATCAAATAAAAATTTACTAATTTTCATATAAAACTTATACATACCTTACCTTTCAAAATTAACATATAATCTCAAAATATATAAAATCATTATACCTTATGAATTATCGATTGAATCTAACTGAATCGATGTACCAAATACAAAAGAAAAATTACAAATACAATGGTGGTGTCGAACTCCATGTTGGATTATGTGTATAAACTGAGTGTGTTATTATATCAAACGGGCTTAGATAGTCTATAGATCGTTATCTTTGACAATAAGATCGTCTTCGACGATAAGAGATCTAAGGAAATATTGCATTCAACTCTGGCTTATGAAATTTTACAAAAGAAACCAAAAAGAAGCTTTAATTAATAAACCATTACAACTCAACCCATCGTTATTTCTCTCCCAAAAAATAATCCACGGGAGGGGATATTTACATCTCGAACAAATCAATCAAAAATATTTCTTTGCTAGTTACCCACAGTGATAGAGGCACTTCGAAAAATGTTTGGAGGTTATCCAAACGAAGGTTTTGTACCTAAAGAGAAGGTGTTGAGAAGCCGCTAAACTATATGACTCATCATTTAGATTTGATCTAAAACAGTGAAAATGTTTAAAATACTAATAGTCTTATCCTTCCATTTACACCGCAGAAACTCCCTTGGAAATATCCAAATTTTTCTCCTCTAAGCTTGTAACTTTAGTTATATGATCTTCACTCTGCGCCTTCATTCACCATCTGTATTTTCTTTCTAATATGTAGAGTAATTGAACTTTGTTTGATCTTTCCACTCTAATTATTACTCATGTGGACTCTGGAATGGATAAGATCCTGAGCAACTTATTAATTTTTTATGAAGTTTTCAGGAATGTCATCCAACGATGGCTTCTATGAATGAAAATTATTCTCATAATTTTACATTCCCTGCAACAATCTTGCTGATATGCAACTTGACTTGAATTCCTCATCTACAACACAAGCGATGTGGAGGTTGCATGTTTACTCTCATTTGTTGCGCCATCAGAGTTAAACAACTCACATAACTGCTCTGCAGATATCACCACCTTTAATCGACGCACAATACAGTCCCCTAAACATTGTTGTGAGGGAGATGAAATATTAGGTCTGAGATTATCAATATTAGCAGGTTTCCAGGGTTGTCTCTCAAACCATGAAAACTTAGGGTTATGCATTAAAAGCGAGATCATTTTTAGATCAACGTTTCTCTTCTCTGCCTATAGATATTTCTAGCAGGGAGACCCACCATCACTCGTAGAGGCCTCTAGCTAGAGATGATTACCAATGGAAGAACCCCAACACTATAAACATCACCCATATTTGAGAGAACACTGTCACTGCCATACTTACGCCGAGGTAATCCTACAAACCATAAGGACTTTGGGGAATGCAATGCTCTCTTACAAAAGATGCACTTCATAAACATTTCCGTGGCAAGGAAACAATGGCGCACTTTTCAGCGAATTCCATGATGTCATATGTATTACCATGTGTCAATTTATATTATTTGGAGGGAGGAGATGAAAATACACAAATCTACGGGCCAAATCTGTCGAGTCAGACACATCATAGGAACACCTTCGATGTAAATATATACGATTTATAAATTTTATAATTATGAAATTTTAAAAAAATAGTTATAAATATTTAATATTAAATTATTTAATATTTTTTAAATTTCTTTATATAAGGTATATATAATTTTTTTAAACTTTAAACTACTTTATTTCTCTATAAAGTTGATATAAGATTATGTTGAGTGAAAGTGAAATATTTTAACCACTTCTCCTTAATATAGACATTAAGAGTGAGATTATTGATGTTGTATTATACTTTTAATTAAAAATCCAAACATGTATATTATTTTTTATTTCTACTATATAGGACATTTTTCATATATATATATATATATATATATATATATTAAATGGAGACTTGTCAATTCAATGTTGAACACAAACATACTTACACATCTCTCATAGTGCGTTTGGGAATGAGCCTCTCGGCTCAGTAAAAATAAAATAGAAATAATAATTAAAAATATTGAGGTACAAAAAAAACTAATATCCTTTGTTACAATACCATATACCATATACCAAGCACCGAAATGGATCAAATCTCTTGTGATGCAAACCTCTTTTAGAGTTATCCCTCTCCACGCTTGGTAGATTCAGAGTTAAGATGGATATTTTGCAATTTTTTTGATTATTTTTATAATGTTTTCAATAGGTTTCTCCTTTGGGAGGGAGCCTTTGACTACATGATGCACAATTGGGAGAGAATACCTCATAACCATATGTCTCTCCACCCAATATTCTTTAACTAAAAAAAGTTCTTAATAGATACCATATATCTTTGCTTGATTAGTTGCCATATAACCAAGACCCCATGAGTACCTAAACACTTTATTCTTTTCAAGGTCGTCGAGTACCCCTCCCCCTCTTGCTATGGATCCATTCAATGTACAAAAGATGGAAATCTATTGTCCATGGTGCATCCATGGGAAGGACTGCTAAATTTTTATAGTGAAGAATGGAAGCCATATGATGAGGTGGACAATGTAGCCTTGCAGTCTTTGAAGACTCTGGTACCAAAGGTTTGAACCAACATGTTTCATCAAGAGGGAGGAATAGACATGGAGGTTGAGGAGATAAGAATTTTAATGCAAAAAGAGTCCACAAGAGTGTACAACCAGAAGAAAATTATAGCCAGTAGCAAGGTGGAGCTGACTATGCAATATTTCCTCAACAAAGAAAGTGGCATGCTGCAAAATTAAGTTTGGGATCCTGGTAGCCTGAATTCAGGAATGGAGTAGCAGCAGAACAAGACATAATAAAAAACAACATTATGTGTGTGATCTAGGACGATCAAGAAAATAGACACATATGACCATGAGGTTTTGTCATTTTCCACTTGGAGAGTATGATACAGGAGCAACATCCTAGGGCTGGTCATTTTAGCTTTGACCCAAAAGAGGCCATGAAAACTTCTAAAGGGGAGGGGACTTCCCTTAGAAACAAATTGTACAAAATGGAAAATTGTAGTGAGAATCTAGGTTGCTAGTTTAACCATGTGGCTTATTTTAATAATGCCAATTAGTGGGCTAAGGTGGTAGTTTGTTTTAGTGATTGGTCATTCATGATTGAGTAAGAAACCACAACACATCACTCTTGTCTTCAAGTGTAGTCAAACTTGTGTCATGAAGTCTAAAAGATTATTTTTATTTTAAACCACTACATATAGATATTTCCATGCCAAGCAAGTAAATGACTAACCTATCACAAAATATTTGTGCTTATTTTTATTATAATCTCACACATAGAAAGCTAGCTAAATAACTACAATACTTATAATCTATCATTATTTAATTTAGGTTAAGACAATTTTAGAGAAGATCATGTTCATTACTAGGATAAACTTTTTAATTTTATACAAAATATCCCTAACATTCCAACAAAGAAATTAAATTTCTTAAAACTCAACATGAATAAAAGCTATAAGATAAAATTGTCCCGCACCATCTAGTAAAACACATCTATTCAAAAATTGGATTTGAATTAAAATATATATTAATTAAAACTTCCAAATTACAATTACATCTAACTTCTTTTCCAAGATTTACAAATCACAATTCTTTCAAGCTTCTTTTCCACAAAAAGCAATTGTAACTCATACATGGAGGATTAAAATAAATTAATTTATTTTTGAATATCAAAAAGGAACATGGACAAGAAAAGGGTTTTCATAAATGTAAGGTCACTACCAATCTAGATCTATCTTAATTCGGAATCTACCAAGTGCTTAAGGGGATCAAATATCTTGAGTCTAGATCCATCTTAACTCTAGATCTACCAAATGCCAAGAGATAAAATATTTTGCATCTTAACATATTCACATCCTAAGAAATTTGATCCCTTTAGGAGCTTGGTAGATATGAAATTAAGATGGATCTAAGCTGGTTTAGCTCTCCCTTTAACTAGGCTATATCCCACATGAATACATTTTTTTTTATTTTAACATGATTTTTTTTTTCAAATTTACTTTAACTACCCAACAAAAATTGATTAAAAAAAATAACCTAGAATATTTATATTAAAATGAGATTCTTTTTATTTTATTTTATTTTATTATATGTTTACCGATTCAAAATGTTTACATAACATAACTAGATAGGCCAACACCTCTTACACTCTGCGCTAGAGATCGCCTCTCGATGCAATAACGAGGAGATAATCAGAAAGGCACACACATAAAATATCATAAAAAGTTAAAAGGACTCCAAAAAAGGATATTGGGATGGAAAAATATCTAAAGGGTCCAATCTATATTGGCCGACTTACTAACACTATTTTGAAGGTTTTGCACACTTTTTTCTGTGTATTGGTGGATTCTCCAAACATGACACTTTTAAGGTTTCTAGAGTGGTTCTTATTTTTCAACATTTTAAGTCTCCATTTCTTTAGCATTGAGCATGGATTATGATTGCTTGATTGGTTCCTGCTCCTCGGGATCACAAGAGCCAAATTGCTTCAAGTTTTGCGCTGTAAGAAATTAAGCCAAATTTAACTAAGTACGGTACATTTAGTAGGGTAGATATCATCCTCTTGAGGTTTGAAATGAGATTTAAGAAGATATCTCAGTGAAGAGATATGACATAATAATGTACTAAAGATATGAGATAACAACCATTCAAAGTTTTGATTAATTTTTTATTTAATTTTATTTTTAAATAAATAGTTTATTTATTCTTAATTTATTTAAATTACAATTATTTTTTATACATGTATATTTATAACTCTTTTAAAATAATATAATATAAAAAAAATATAATTTTATTTCAAATTTCTTAAATAATATTTAATTTCGTAATAGATGAAGTGTTTTCTCCTAACAATTTTGGAATCCATTATATTGAATAAGCCCACGCCCACACGAACTAGGATATCCAGTAAGTTATTTGTTTCCATTTACAATAGTCTATCTTCAAATTTATTTTCATTCACGATAATTTACCTCCAGATACACCTTTAGAGTTGAATTTACCGACCAATATATACAACTAAAACATTAAGAACTTTTATCATTAAATAGCATAGCACGAAAGGTTATGATTTCTTAATTATATAAAAAAAAAAAATGAAAATTAAATTTTAAAAATACACTCATATTGAAAAGTTATTTAAAAAAAAAAAAATTCTAAATACACTCAAACTCAGGTTTACCTATAACTATATAACTATCCAAATAACCCTAACTCTAAAAATGTAAGAACGTAAATGCCAAATGCACTCTAAGATCATAAAAGAAACACAAGATTATTTATAACTATTGAAATAATCCTAAATAACCCTAATCCTAAACATGTAAGAGTTTCATCTCAAAAATAAGCTCAGATCACTAAACAATTTAATTCCATCTATTGCAATCAATGTTATTTTAGTTTAGTAATTTGATTTTAGTTTGGTAATTTTATAGATCTGGTTTCCTTCCTTTCTACTATTTCATTAAGTTATTGCTAACAACGATAGGGACACTAGAGATTATTCGGGATGTTGTTATGATTCAAATATTATTTTTTATCTCTATTTGCTTTTGCAAGTGTATTTAGTTTTCTTGATCAGAAAGTTAAGTAGCTAAGCCATGAACTCCTCTGTAATTCTTTGCCATCTGCAGGAACAATTCAATTTAAATTTGATGGACAAATATGTTCCATTGAACATGTATCAGAACCACTATTTAAATTTGAATGGACAAATATGTGCCATTGAAAATGTATCAGAACCACTATTATAATAGTGTATATCAAATTAGATCTTCCAAACGCATTAAAACCTTTCAATTTTTTTCCACTCGTGAAAAAAAAATTACATATTTTCAATAGGTTTCTCCTTTGGGAGGGAGCTTTTCACTACATGATGCATGATTGGGAGAGATTATCTGATAACCATATGTGTGTCCACCCCATGTTCTTTAACTAACAAAAGTCCCTAATAGTTACCATATACCTTTGCTTGATTAGGTGTCATATAACCAAGACCCTATGAGTACCTAAACACTTTATCCTTCTCGGTGTCATAGAGTGCCCCTCCCCCTCCTACTATGGATCCATTCAATGTAGAAAAGATGGAAATCTATTTTCCATGGAGTATCCATGGGAAGGAATGTTAATTTTTTACAGTGAAGCATGGAAGCCATATGATGAGGTGGAGAATGTAGCCTTGCAGTCTTTGAAGACTCTGGTACCAAAGGTTTGAACCAAAAAAGAAGAAACAATATGTTCCATCAAGAGGGCAGATTACACAGGGAGGTTGAGAAGATAAGAATGTTGATGCAAAAAGAGTCCACAAGAGTGTACAACCAAAAGAAAATTATAGCCAATAGCAAGGTGCAACTGAATATGCAAGATTGCCTTAGCATAGAAAATGACATACTGTAGAATTAAGATTGGGATCCCAGTAGCCTGACTTCAGGAATGGAGCAACAACAGAACAAGACAAATAACCAACAATAACATTTCGTGTGTGATCTAGAACGATCAAGAAAATAGAGACATATGACCATGAGGTCGTGTCTTTTTCCCCTTGGAGAGTATGATACTGGAGAATCATGCTAGGGCTAGTCACTTTGGCTTTGACCCGAAATGGGTCATGAAAACATCTAAAGGGAAGGGGACTTCCCTTAGAAGCAAATTGTACAAAATGGAAAATTGTAGTGAGAATCTAGGTTGTTAGTTTAACCACGTGGCTTATTGTAATAATGCCACTTAGTAGGTTCAGGCGTTAGTTTATTTTAGCGATTGGTCATTCATGATAGGGTGAGAAACCACAACACATCACTCTTGTCTTCAAGTGTAGTCAAACTTGTGTCATGAAGTCTAAAAGATTATTTCTATTTAAACCGCTAAGATATTTCCATGCCAAGTAAGTAAACGACTAACCTATCACAAAATCTTTGTTTTTATTTTTATTCTAATCTCACATATAGAAAGCTAGCTAAATAACTGCAATACTTATAATCTATCATTATTTAATTTAGGTTAAGACAATTTTAGAGAAAATCATGTTCATTACTAGAATAAATTTTTAAATTTTATACACAATATCCTAACATTCCAACAAAGAAATTAAATCTCTTAAAACTCAACATGAATAAAAGCTATAAGATAAAATTGTCCCGCACCATCTAGTAAAACACATCTATTCAAAAATTGGATTTGAATTAAAATATATATTAAATAAAACTTCCAAATCACAATTACATCTAATTTCTTTTCCAAGATTTACAAATAACAATTCTTTCAAGCTTCTTTTCCACAAAAAGTGGTTGTCACTCATACATGGAGGATTAAAATAAATTAATTTATTTTCGAATGTCAAAAAGGAACATGGACATGAAAAGGATTTTCATAAATGAAAGGTCACCACCAGTCTAGATCTATCTTAATTCGGGATCTACCAAGTGCCTAAGGGGATCAAATCTCTTGAGTCTAGATCCATCTTAACTTCGGATCTACCAAATGCCAAGAGATCAAATATTTTGCATCTTAACATATTCACATCCTAAGAAATTTGATCCCTTTAGGGGCTTGGTAGATCTGAAGTTAAGATGGATCTAAGTTGGTTTAACTCTCCCTTTAGCTAGCCTATATTCCACATGAATACATTTTTTTATTTGAACATGGCTTTTTTTTCAAATTTACTTTAACTACCCAACAAAAATTGATTAAAAAAAATAACCTAGAATATATATTTTAAAATGTGGTTCTTTTTATTTTATTTTATTTTATGTTGACTGATTCAAAATATTTACATAACATAACTGGATAGGCCAACACCTCTTAGACTTTGCAGTGGAGATCACCTCTCAATGCAATAATGATGAGATAATAAGAAATGCACACACATAAAATATCATAAAAAGTTAAAAGGAGTCCCGAAAAGGATATTGGGATGGACAAATATCTCAAGGGTCCAATTTATATTGGTCAAATTATTAACACTATTTTAAAGGTTTTGCACACTTTTTTTTTTTGCTGTGTTGGTGGATTCTCCAAACATGGCACTTTTAAGGTTTCTAGAGTGGTTCTTATTTTTCAACATTTTAAGTCTCCATTTCTCTAGCATTGAGCATGGATTATGATTGCTTGATTGGTTCCTACTCCTCGGGATCACAAGAGCCAATTTGCTTGAAGTTTTGCACCGTAAAAAATTAAGCCAAATTTGACTAAGAATGGTGCATTTAGTAGGGGTAGATATCATCCTCTTGAGGTTTGAAATGAGATTTAAGAGAGTATCTTAGTGAAGAGATGTGACATAATAAGGTACTAATGATATGAGATAATAACCATTCAAAGTTTTGATAAATTTTTTTATTTAATTTTATTTTTAAGTAAATAATTTATTTACTTTTAATTTATTTAAATTACAATTATTTTTTTATAAATGTAGATTTATAACTCTTTTAAAATAATATAATATTAAAAAAATATTAAAAATTAATTTTATTTCAAATTTTTTAAATAATATTGAAATTTATAATAAAGGAAGTGTTTTCTCCTAACAATTTTGAACAGTTTCACTATTTTCCAGAAATCCATACTATTAAATAATTTATCTTCAAATTTATTTTCATTCACTATAATTTACCTGAAAACACACCTTTAGAGTTGAATTTACCAACCAATATATACAACTAAAATATTAAGAATTTTTATCATTAGATAACATAGCACGAAAGGTTATGATTTATTAATTAGATAAAAAATAAATGAAAATTAAATTTTAAAAATACACTCATATTGAATAGTTATTAAAGAAAAAGTCATAAAAAACAAATTCTAAATACACTCAAACTCAGGTTCTTATAACTATATAACTATCCAAATAACCTTAACTCTAAACATGTAAAAACGTAAATGCCAAATGCACTCTAAGATCATAAAGGAAATACAAGATTATTTATAACTATTGAAATAATCCTAAATAACCCTAATTCTAAACATGGAATAGCGTCATCTCAAAAATAAGCTTAGGTCATCGAACAATTTAATCCAATCTATTGCAATCAATCTAATTTTAGTTTCGTAATTTGGTTTTAGTTTCGTAATTTTATAGATCTGGTTTCCTTCCTTTCTACTGTTTCATTAAGTTATTGCTAACAACGAGAGGAACACTGGAGATTATTCTACCTGTTTTTATGATTCAAAGATTATGTTTTTTATCTCTGTTTGCTTTTGAAAGTGTATTTACTTTTCTGGATCAGAAAGCCAAGTAGCTGAGCCATGAACTCCTCTGTAATTCTTTGCCATCTGCAAGAAAAATTCAATTTAAATTTGAATGGACAAATATATGCCATTGAAAATGTATCAGAACCACTATTATAATAGTGTATATCAAATTAGATCTTCCAAACGCATTAAACCCTTTCAATTTTTTTCCACCCGCGAAAAAAAATTAACAACAAAAATTCAGGAACAGGAAAATTAAATTTCAAATGACAAATTGAAAATGCATCCGATAAACTTAAACTAAATCAAGAAGAGGAAGGAAACGATAACGATAGAAGGGATTTTATCACCATTTTATTGTGTAATAAATCGGATCTGCCAAAACCAGTAACTAATTCGTTCCTTCCTCCTGTGAGGTTGAAGCGAAGAAATTGAATTCAACACAGTAAAATGAAAATAAAATAAGCACAGTGCTCGACCTACAAATATGTACAGTGCTCCTCCTACAAATTGAACGCTTCACAGCAGCACTACACTGCCGAAGAAAGGAGTAGTGAACAGAGGAGAAAGAGAGACGCGAGCCAGCCAATTCGTACTACAATTTAAAATCGATCCACGTCAGGTGTTGATTGATCCAACGGTTATATTGATCCACCGTGGCATGACAACTGTATAAATTCAAATTTATCCGCTAGATGGGATTATTTACGAAATCATTCAAGTTCAGCAAGTTCAGCGATTGGATGGGATTACAGTTGCAATACAACGGTGGATTTTACCCTGTGTTTTTCTACATATCTACGGGAGCAAACGTGGAGCTTCTAAGTGTGTAGAAAAATCAAATATGGTAATAATTTCGTTGCTTCTTTTGCTCGAATGTATTAAAACTAAAAATTGTAGACTTCGTTATTTTATTATTTTACATACATTATTCCCTTTTCTTTTAATCGTTTAGATTACACAAGTGCCTTAAATTCATATCCACACTCATCATACATGTACATGTATTTCAAAATAGTTTTTGATATTTAGGTATCACCAATTTTATATCTTGTTTCAATATAAAAGTAAATATATAAATTTTATAATTATCAACTTTTAATAAAATAGTTATAAATTATTTAATATGGAATAGTATTGTTTTTTAATTAAATTTTTAGAAATAACTAAAAAGTTAAAAATAATTAAAAAAAAAACATTATAATTAAAAAATTGTTGTATTCGGAAGTACTTTCCAATTCATTATAGAAAAAACATTACAATATCCAGTATGCAAAAAAAAAATTATCATGTCTTACTCTATAACTCCCTAAAATTATATACAAATCAAAAAAATAATTAAAAAAACAAAAAACAAAAACAAACTAACATCGGTAAAATTAAAGATTTTTCAACCTATTAACAAACCTCGAGCCGAAAATCCAAAACCAGAAGATTACATTCTCAACCCAAGATTAATTAATTATGCAATTTTAGGGGAAAGTTAATTATGCATTTTTAGAGGAAAGCTTTTG
This sequence comes from Pinus tabuliformis, assembly GCA_031772625.1. Classification (NCBI taxonomy): domain Eukaryota; kingdom Viridiplantae; phylum Streptophyta; class Pinopsida; order Pinales; family Pinaceae; genus Pinus; species Pinus tabuliformis. Next base: position 289,784,872 of record CM062820.1, on the reverse strand, counting down.
TCCAATATTTGTCGACCATTAAAACTGATCCACCAATATCTCCGGTTCTCCACCGTCAGGATTGTGGATGGACACGTGTGATTTCAATTATACAACTTATCGACCAAGTTGCTAAGTGCATCACAATTTTGTCTTAGAAAGAGACTGTAGATTAATCTACCTGTTTTTGAAGATGGAATTTTTTTTGATTAGCTGAAACTGTGTACAATCAAACCATTTCGTTTTCTTTATCAAAAGCCTAAGTAGCTGAGCCATGAACTCTATGTAACTTTTTACCATGTGCAACAAAAATCCAATTAATTTGAATGTACAAATTGAGATGCCATTGAAAATGTGTCAGAACATAATTGAATCAAGGAGAGGATGGGAATTATTATAATAAAAATTTAGAGACGGGAAATTTAAATTGAATGGATAAATCGAGATGCTATTGAAAATGTATCATAAGATAATTGAAAAAGGTATATGCTTACTTTTTTCAATTGTTTTTATAATTGGTGACACTACTTTTTCATTCTTCATCAAAACAAAATTATGATTCTCCATCTCTGTGACAGTTTTAGATGTTTATCCAACAATCTTCCTTTGGCCACTTAAGAAAGCCAATTTCTCTTTGTCCTTACCAATAACAGGTTCCTCATCATAAGACATAATTGTCTCATCTCCATTGAAGATACTTCCTTCACTAAGAAAGGAATTTATGAACTCCTTCTGCTGTAATAACTCAACTTGATCTTCATCTGAAAGACAGTCATCATCATACTTTGCTTGGCAACTTTCAGCCTCACTCAAGACAGTTCCATAAGATGGTTTGTCTTCTGCAATACTTGCAATCACACATAACTTGTCAGTTTTAAAACCACAAGACTTGATGGTCTCATTTGATGATTCAATCATCAAATCCTCCTGTTGTTCCAAGTCCTCTACATGACTCAAGAATTCTTCAATGCTCTTCTTCTCAGCCTCCTCAAGCACTTCACTTGGTTGCTTGATATCCTTCTCCACTTCTTCTTGCTGCTCTGAATCCTTCATATGATTCAGATCCTCCGTAGGATTTTCCTCTATCTCTTCAGTACTTTCAGAAATCAATGGGCCATGTTCTAGTTTACATACCAAAACTTTCTCCACATACTCACTTATTCTGAGTAGCTCTTCCTTCAATTGAGAATTCAATCTATGCTCCCACTTCACTTGCAATCTATGCCATTTGACTTTCCTTTTCATAGTCCAACCATACCTCTGGTCTTCCTTATTCATCTATAACATTTCCATCAATAACCCAAGATGGAAATTTATCTCAACTTTCTCTCAAACTCTTCTTGACTCATCATCTTTGTGTCCTTTTCCTTGGCATATTTCCTCTTGCTATGGCTTTCCTCTGAACCTCTGTAATGACCTTCAATGATCATTGACTTCCCCTCCTTTGTGAACTTCATTTGTTCACTTGTGAACTGCACTAAGCCTCTCTTTCTCAGCAAGTCTCCATGTACCTCACCAAGCCTTCTCTCCTTTGAGCTCAGTCTTTTGGTAACACTGGTTCTCTATCTCTAGAACCTCTATTGAGAAACTCCTTTTCTCCTTGGCTTTTGAAATTTCACTTCCTTCTGAGAACACTCTTGTCCTCTTTGTCCAACCTTCAGCGAAATTCTTCAGGTTCACTACCACGTTCCTTCAGAGTCTTTCATTCACTCCGTCTTCAGAACGCAACTGGTTCTTCTCTTACAACTCTTCTTGTTATTCTTTTGTTGAGATATTCCTCCTTCAGTTTGCAATCTGAAATCTGCAAACACAATCCTCAACCAAGAATTAAAATAAATAAAATTTACCATATTACCTTCAGATCTTTTGTCACACTTTATCTCTGTGCACTGCTACCTGTCAGATTTAAAATCTGATCCTTTCTTCCCTTACACGCAGAATCTCCTTCTGCTCTGATACCAAATGATGCACCCTTTAGGTGCTTGCTCTCATAGTTAGTTTTGTCCTTATCTAAGTGGCACTTTATGCCATTAATACTTTGCTCATATCTTCTTCCTACAATCTTTAAATTATTTAATGTTGTCATGCCGCACATAGATTACGTCGTACCCATTCTAAACCTTCTTTTCCTAGCCAAATGATTTTGCAGTGACTTTGTCAACACTTTTCTTTGTGCTAATTTTATCATGAATCTAAGCTATTCTCATAGGAACTCTTTGCTACTCCATTTCAATCAAACATATGCTTTTTTTTATGAGAATGTCTCAGAAATCCACGATCTTAATCTCAAGATTATAGTAAAAAACCCTTACCCTAGCAATTATATAAACAACTATCCACTAACTTTGATTCTCAAAGTCACTTTCCAACATCTCAACTTCCAGAAATTTGGAATGACATGGCTCATTCAATGTATTTTGTCTACACACAGATATTTAAATCACCATTCTTCGAATAATAGTCAACCTCTAAAAACCAGAGATCACTACTCTTTGTTAAATAGCTGAGGTCTCCTTCTCCAAGTACCAATTTCCTACTAGATTGACCCTATGGTCAGTTAAATTCCTTTCAACGAAATCTAAAAAGATTTCTTCAGCACGTACTTTGGCAAATTGACCTTTAAGCCCTTATGCTTGCTGCCATATGTGCCAACTCCACAAATCAATTTACAAATCGATTATTACATTCCACACTCCCCATTCCATGATTGGACTATATCATTGTTCTTTCTTCTTGTACCGTTACTCCACCATGCATAGGTACAAACCAATTCAACAAGCAAATTGATTTTTCACACATACAACCTCTAGATACATGAGTTACCTCCACAACAAAGCCATTATCTTGTAGAGATCAATTTCTACCATTCTAATAGCCCAATACAAACAAGGATCACTCATACATTCAATCAATTGATGATCACATTCTCTAGCAAATTAATTTACTTCTCAAGCTCTATTTATGAACAGAGGATTAAATGGTATCAACACACAGACATGGAATATTCATTTTTTCCAAATCAATTTCAAAATGGGATTGATTTATTCCTCACCAAAACCTTACACAAAAACCCTCACTAATCTCCCGTTCATCTTCGATGAACCATTGTTCATTGATGGATATTAATATTCAGGAAAATCGATGATGTTTTTCTATTTCTCCCATAAATAATACACACCTACTTATCCAAAGCGGACTTCTTCCAACATTCGCACAAAACATTTTACCATATGATTACTCTCATACTTTGTCTTGTGTTCAGAGTCCAAACACATATACATGGATTCACCCTTATTTATATCAATTGGGATTCATTTTCAAGCATGAACCAAAACCAATTACAACTCATAATCAATACAGTTAATTGCCTCAAAGTACCCACAATTTCGTTATCAAATCATGTACAAACTAAGAAATCGAAATAATGTAACAACATGTTACATAAACTCATTCAACACAAATCACACTGACAAGATCCTGTTCTTCATTTTGTCTTGAAAATAAACCACACTGAATAATTAGAAACCTACTAAATTCTGATGATGTGATTTTTACCCAAAATTTTCTTCCTTTTCAAATAATTACTATTTAATGGTCAATTGAAAAAGAGCTCATTTTCACATCGATTCTTACAAGATTTCTCCATTTATGAATGCATCCCTCCGCACTTCTTCCATATCCGCGTTCGTTCATCTTTTCTGATATCTCTTGCCATAGAATTCCATGCTTTACTGTAGCCTTATTGAATCTGGATTGCATTTCATCCTTTAATTTTACCAAATATTTTGTTTCTGGCTTTTCCCAGTTTTTAGATCGCTCCTTCATTTGAACAAGCTTTTCTTTATTCCGGTCGCCCTTCCAATCAGTTTTTCTTTCTACCACATACCTCTGAGTGCCTGGATTTTTGGCCTCCCTAGAGAGGAAATATCATGAAATAGATTCTATGGCAAGATATATCAGAAAAGATGAACGAATGCAGATATGGAAGAAGTGTGGAGGGATGCATTCATAAATGGAGAAATCTAGTAAGAGGTTGCAACAATCGATGTGTATTGCAATATTTTAATAATAAATATAGTTGACGAATATGTGGTTTCAATCTTTCTGTCAATTCTGCTTTTCCTGGTGCTGGTCTGTGTTGTGTATGGAGTTCAAGCTTGTTTTGTTTTGTGTATTGAGTTCAAGCTTTTGTATGGTCCGGGTGAGCACTCCATGTTTTTTAAACGTGCTATCAGGGCATGGGATGTAGAGCTTTCTTCATTGCTTCAGTTTTTACATTGTACATTGGTGGTGGCCTTGACATAGTAGCCATGGCTGCCCTTTTTTCATGTTGCTCATTGCTCATTCATGACCTTGGCTGACTGCTCTCTCTTAGCAGACCCCTTCTCGGTGTCCATAACTGACCCCTTCTCATTCGCTTCCTATTTTGGGTTATTTCTCTATTTTGGGTTATTCCAGCTGTGACTAATAGAAGTTAATAGCAAACGCGTACGTTTCACAAGCTCACATGAGATACCATGCTGGCTAAGAAACTGTTACTGTAGATATCTATTTCCACAGGATCTGTATTTGGATCTAACTGGAACATATAGCCTAACCCGTATACATGGGTATGTTGAACATGTCTTTTGGAAATTTAAATCTCGGTGAGGGATAGCAACAACCCGAGTATAAATTATTTTTCACCCTACTTGAATAGCCAATAATTTAGGTGTTAAAAACTTTCTCTCATTCTTTTGGCGAGCTTCCAAATCATTGTGAGAGTCATTTTTCTCTCTATTGTCTCTATAATTTCTCTTTATTCATCCTTTTTCTCTTTTTCTAGAAGAAAACCATGAAATTTCTAAGTAACCACAAGTTGTTCCAGAGGGTCCTTGTCTCATTTTATCTTTAAAACTTTGATCAAAAGATATATACTCTGATCCCCAAAAGGGCCATTTTAATTTTTCTCTCAAAGTAAAGCAATGTGTAAGTCACTATAAGAAATCTTTGGGTATTGAGTGCTCTCTTTTTATTTAGCTTTGATTGGGTTTGAGCATTATGATTGTGTACTTCGTTGCTTAAAGTTCATTTGTTTATGGGAAAAGAGATCCACTTTGATACAGTGATTTGACTGCCAAAATGTTAAAGTATTACATTTTTTTTTTAAGTTTTATCTTATCCTATTTTTTTAATTTCCTTTTCTTAATAAGAGAAAAAAGATGTTCTTAACAATTAAACCCAGTCAATAAGCTAACACCATACATATTTATACCATTTATAGTGAGTAAATGATCATTACTAATAGTATAAAGAAACATTACAAGTACCACAAAAAAGAACATTATCAAATGGAGATGATATTATGAGGTTGTGCAATGTTATCCCAATGACAACGAGTCTACTCGCCATGGTTGTGTGAATGACAATAGCCTATGAGAACTTGATTCAGGGTTTGAAACTTACCTTGTATTTTCACTAGTATTCATGACATTTTTTGGCTTTGAATGGGAACAAATAGTGCTACCAACCAAAATAGAGATGGTATCATCATTAAAAATTATGTTTATATTAAAGAGTAGATTGATTTTGTTTTTGAGCCATTTTTATATGGAGAGTTTAATAAGTTTGCAGAATTTTAAATTTATTTCAATTATTAATTATTATAAATATGGTAGGGGTTTTTATTATAAATAAGGTAAAATGAATATACTATTGCATTTGCAAGTGCTCGGGGAATCGGGCAAGGCAAGGCAAGTGATAATGAATAAATACTAAGAGTGCACACATTTCTATTTCATGTACGCACTACATTTATTTTATTTTATTTCAGTAAGTAGCTCCCTTGGAAATGGTTGAGAAATGGTATAAAACTTGCATTACAGGAATTTATTATTTTATTCTTAAAAGGAAGAAGGATGGGTGGTTTGGTGTGCCTCCAAGAAACGATTAACTGCCCAGAAAAAAGCTAGTGATAGAGACTTCTATGCAACTTCAAATTGCCATGAAGTCAATCATAATAGTTTATTACCTAAATTAGATTCATTGGATATGAAGCTTCCTCGGGAACTAGATCACCACCAATTTGGATACCAATTACAACGATTCTCGAGCTACAAATAGGAGATGGAGCCAACTCGAATTATGAAATCCAGTAGTGGAGAAAATAACTTTGTAGGTCACCAATAGATTGAGAATTGGCCTATATCATGTTAACATGACCTCTGTCAATTTTCCATCTTTTGTAAAACCTTCATGAAGACAGAATTGCCAATCAATTGTAGATTCAAATGCATATACATTATAACAATTCTTTGTTATCAAGGAAGCCAATTCCAATTATACAAGGGTCTTGAAATTGTGGTTTAACAACTAGATATGAATTTAATTTCCACCATTTAATGTGATTGAAGCTTTGAATTTATATGTTAGAGAGTAAACCCTCTTATAGGATGGAGAAATCTATAACATTTTTCCTTTGCCTCATAATATGTCTTAAAATGACATTCCAACTGAGGATCCTACATGTTCAAATGACATGGATGTATTTTCAACAAAATATAAGTGTGTTGCCTTATTATTTTCAATGCAGTAGTGTAAGCGTGAATTTTTTCAATGGCTTTATGGAATTAAATTCACATCACACATGTATATTTATTTCAAAAATAGTTTTCGATATTTTTGTATATTTATTTCAAAAATAGTTTTTGATATTCAGATATTATCAATTTTAATTTTATATCTTGTTTCAATATAAAAGTAACTAGCCATTTCCTTTAAAGGTGAAAAGTATATAGAAGGAATGGAACATTTGGAACATTATCTCGTCATAAATAGACCTCACCAAATAATTTAAACAAATAAAAAAATAATTGACACAAGGATATACTAGTTTAATGGAAATTCACAAGACATTCTTCCACTTCAACTGAAAAGTAGACAGGTTGTGCAATTTTGTATCACTCCCTGTAGATCCCTCCTTTGGTGAACACTTAGGAATGAGTGGCCCAACATTGAGATGTTTGGTTTTCTGGCTCATTCTTATCGTTACCATCCATACAATTTATGAGGAGAATACACATGCACATGCATTAGAAAATCACACAACATCTCCCTGTCCAAGTTCCACTAGATTGACAGTAGGAGTGCCTTGGGATAAACTCCATGGGTTTCTGAGGGAAGGAAATTGAAAAGGCAATAGAAACACTAAATTGTATGGTTGAGTATATCACATTCGAAAATGGAGTTACTCCGCCACCAAGCTACGATGAATTCATTCAACTAATTGTGGATAAGGTATGCATATTCATATTGTTTTACAGTGACAAAAAATATAATTTTTCATATTTCTCTTATAATTTTTCCTTCATTTTCAGGAACTTGATGTAGTTGTAGGATAAATGAGCATCACAATAAAACAATCCCATAAAGTAGACTTTACACAACCTTTCTTAGTCTCAAGCCTAGTGGGAGTAGTCCATCTGAAAGATGAAAATTTCATTTGTTCATTTTTCCTTGATTTCTATGAAGCCTTTCACCGCTTAGTTGTGGCTTCTAATAGTCATGTTCTTCATTTTTCCAGTCCTTGGTGGTCTTTATTTTGAAGATTCGAAAGAATCCACCCATCTGAGGGAATGTAGCTAGGATCCAATTTGTAAAATATTAATGTAAGAAACAAATATGGGCATTCTCTATTTAAGCGCCCTTAGAGATTAAACATACACTTACAGAACTGCTTCATGTAATGCTCCAAAATGTTTTTCATATATGAAATGGACTAATCAAAGAACTTTCCTGAGCTTGAAAAGATGAGGATGGCTACGTTTGTATCACAGATGATGGATAGTTCTTTATCCATCTTAAGCAGACCTACTCTTCTCTTAGAGAAGGTGGCTTTCTTTCTGATTATAATTTCTATCATTTTGATCTCTATTTTCCATATTCCCATCACTTCTTGCTGCATGTATCTACCTAATATATATTGATAATTAAATTAAAATTCTATTTTCATAAAAATAAATAAATACATAAAATTACTAAAATAATTTTATTTCTGCATAAAATTCATTGACTCTTTAATTTAAAAATATATATATACTTTTCCTAAAAATCAAAAGAATATATCAAGATGAGACCATGAAAAACAATCAATTTTACCGATAACCAAATAAAAGTTTACTAATTTTCATCTTAAAGAACTTATACATACCTTACCTTTCAAAATTAACATATAACTTCAAAATATACAAAATCATTATACGCTATGAATTATCGATTAAATCTAAGTGAATCGATGTACCAAATAAAAAAGAAAAAATACAAATACAACGGTGATCTCGAACTCCGTGTTGTATTATGTGTGTAAACCGAGTGTATTATTATGTAAAACGGTCTTAGATAGTCTATACATCATTATCTTTGACAAGAAGATCGTCTTCGACAATAAGAGGTCTAAGGAAATATTGCATTCACTCTCGTTAGAAACCAAAAATAAGTTTAATTAATAAACCATTACAACTCAACCCATGGTTATTTCTCTCCCTAAAAATAATCCATGGGAGGGGATATTTACATATCAGATAAATAAATCAAAAATATTTCTTTGATTGTGACTCACAGTGATAGAGGCACTTCGAAAAATGTTTGGAGGTTATGCAAACGAAGGTTTTGTCCCTAAAGAGAAGGTGTTGAGAAGCCGCTAAACTATATAACCCATCATTTCGATATGATCTAAAACAGTCAAAATCAGTGATGCGGGGGAGCGCCCCCCCCCCCCCCTTCGAACCCGCTCCCGAAGCGCGCTCCGGGCGGGAGCGGCTCGGGAGCGGGTCGGGAGCGCGCTCCCCAAATCGCTCCCGGACGGGAGCGATTTTCGGGAGCGCGCTCCCGTAAAAAAATTTGCGCTCCCTGGTCTGTGAGGGAGCGCTTCAGGGAGCGATCGCTCCCGCGCTCCCGGAGCGCTTTTTAATGCCCGGGAGCGATCGGGGAGCGATCGCTCCCTGATCGCTCCCGGGCATTAAAAAACGCTCCGGGAGCGAATTTTAAAAATTCGGGAGCGATTCGGCGGAAAAAAATTCCGCGGACCCGAAAAAAACAAAAAATTTAACTTATTTTTTTGGATTTATAAGCCCAATGGGCCAAAACAAAATCATTTCAATGAGATTGAGCTTGAGTTTGAGAGCAAAGGAGCAAGGAGCAAGAGCTGAGGAGCAAGGAGCCAGAGCTGAGGAGCGAGGAGCAAGTGCCAAGGAGCGAGGAGCAAGCTTGCAGAGGTAAGTAACTTAATCATTTAGTTAGTTTAGCTGGTTAGGTGGTTAGTTTGGTTAGTTTAATTTACCTGTTTGAGTTTAAAGATCATTAATTTAAATTAAATTAATAAATTAAATGAATTAATCCCAATAAACTAAATTAATTTGCAGATTCAAGACTCAAACCCTACAAACATCAAACACGATGGACCTGGGGATTTTTATTGGCATTTTCCTCTTCCTGGTCCCTTTTCTGGTTATTATGGTGGTGGAGAGTAGGAAACGGAGGGGGCCTGAAACTGAAGAGGTGGATGAAGAAGCCGGAGGAAGTCAAATAGGTGAAAACCCCAGTGAGGAGGATGTGGAGGAGGGTGAACATGAGGGTCAAAAAACTAAACAAGACCAAACTCCATTGTGGAAATATGTTCAGAGGCCTGAAGCAGGGAGAGGGGGTGGAACCACTAAATTTCATTGCCCCCATTGCAATTCTGATTTCACAGGCTCATACACCCGTTTGAGAAGACACCTTTGCGGGAAAAGGGCATGGGATGGAGAGAAACAAATAGGAATCAGAACTTGCGACAAGGTGTCAACAGAAGATAGAGCCAAATACATAAAGGAAGAGGAGGACGCCCAATACAAAGCAAAAAGATCAAGGGGTTTCTTTGAAAGCTCACAAAGAACTCCTTCAGCATCCTCCCAAGGCAGTGGATATGGACATGGAGGCTCAGGGTCATCATCTTTACGCCGTAGAACCATATCAGATTTCCTTGATGAGGGGTGTAGGAATGATGTGGATTCAAAAATTTACAGGTTCCTCTATGCAAATGGGATACCATTCAATGTTCTACGCTCACCTTATTGGCACGAAATGGTTTCTGCCATAAATGATGCCCCTAAAGGATACAAGAGCCCTGGGTATGACAAGGCAAGAACAGTTGGCCTTGATCATGAAAAAGCAAAAATATCACATTCTTTGAATAAAATGACAAGTTCTTGGACTGACAATGGGGTGTCCATTGTATCTGATGGATGGACAAATGTAAAAGGCAAGCCATTGATAAGTGTTCTCGCTGTGTCCCGAAGTGGTCCCATTTTTCTAGCTGCACATGATTACTCAGACAAGTTCAAGACCGCTATCAACATTGCAGAAGCATTGCTTGAAACAATTGAGCGTATTGGCCCATACAATGTCATCCAAGTCATCACTGATAATGCTCCTAATTGTAAGGCAGCGGGAGCAATTATTGAGGATAGATACCCGAACATATTTTGGTCTGGATGTTTGGTTCACACATTGAACCTTCTGTTGCATGATATTGTCAAAAACAAAAATGAACAATACCAATGGATTGGTGATTTGTACAAGAAAGGAAAAAAAATGATAAAATTTATTACAAATCATAGCAATACCCATGGCCTTTTCCGCAGTCACTCGAGATTGGAGTTGCTGAAGATTGCGAGGACTAGATTTGGTAGCTATTACCTCACCTTCAGGCGCCTTTTGAAGGTAAGAGAGGGTTTAGCTAGCATGGTATCAAGTCCAAATTGGCAGGTGTTAAAGGAAAGGGCTACAAATGTAGCTGACATTGCAGGTTTTGAAACGGTGGAGGAGGCCGCTCTTGATGGGCAGTTTTGGACAACTGTGAGACAGGTATTGGATTTCACCAAGCCAATTTATAACATGATTCGGTTTGCAGATACAGACAAACCAGTGATTGGTGAGGTGTATGAGCAAATGGATACCATGTTGGGGGAAATAAAAGACATTGTTAATAACAGAGATCCCGACTTGTACAATCTGATTCACGATTGTGTGTGTCAACGGTGGAAAAGGCTTAACCTTCCACTACATTGCTTGGCGTATATCCTTACGCCAAAATACTACTCAGATTCTTGGTTGGGCAAACCTGCAGCAGGGGGTGGTGTTAGGACCAAACCCCATTTAGATCGAGAGGTAACTAAAGGATATCTGGATGCATTAGAAAAGTTGGTGCCTGACAGGGAGGAATGTGCAGCTGTGCGCCTTGAAATAGGCAGATACTTCACTGGCAGTGGTTTGTATGGTAACTTCCATGCAATGGACGACAAAGATAAATTTGATTCTCTCACATGGTGGGAAACATATGGCGGCGACGGACTTTTGCGAAAATTGGCATTGAAAGTTCTTGCACAGGTTGTAAATTCTTCTTCTGCAGAGAGGTGTTGGAGCACCTACAGTTATATACATAATGTGAAAAGAAACAGGCTCAACGAAAACCGAGCAGAAAGCTTGGTTTATGTGCACTACAATTTGAGGTTGTTGAGCCATTACTGTGATCGGGCTAATGAAGATCCCACATATAAAATTTGGGACAATCACCCTGAGGACGACAATTTGGAAGATGGCATTGTACATATGGAAGAACTAGAAGATGAGCTTGTACGGGATGAAGCTGAAGCAGCTGCAGCAGCCATGCCACCTCCACCTCCACCATCCAGTTCTCGGGGCCCGAGTCTTGTTCCATTGCTGTCGCCACCTCCATCGACACCCTCGCGTGGAGGCTCTAGTTCTGGTCGTCGGTCTAGGCGGGAGACTCCTAGAAGACCGCCAAGACCTACTTATACTCCTGGAGACTCTCGTGGCAAGGGCCACTTGTAGATTTACAGTTTACTTGTCTTTTTTAGTTTCTATTAGACTTGTGACTTGTCACTTTAGTTTTCATAACTGTTCAGTGTTGAGTTTTGAGTCCTTGACTCTTGACTCTTGACTCTTTCATATCATTATGACATTATGATATTTTTTGTAAACATTATATCACTGGTGACTGTGACAATGAAAATTTGAAGTTTGAAGTTGGGCCTTGGCAATTATAACTCATTGGTAATGATTGTGAATTATGAATATGATGCTTTGTGAAAGACTAAAGTTGTTTCATTTCATCTCATTATTCATGTTTCATTTTATAAATTTTTAACATTTCATATCATGTTAACAGTTAGAAGTTAGGACTTAGAAATATCTTCGATATTACTTCTTGTAATGGTTAAACTTGGCTTACAAGTACAACTTGTTACTTTGGTGATCAATGATGATAAATGTTATTGAATTGAATGTTATTTTAATTTATTATTTTACTAAGGTTGATGACGATTATAATTTCTAGATGATTGATGTGATATGGTTCAATGATCAATTTATGTTTTTTTATGTTTTTTATGTCTATTTCATCATTCTACATGTTTTTGTTGACATATATGTATCAAAAATTAAAAAATATAAAAAATATATATATTTTTAAAAAATCGCTCCCCGATTCGCTCCCAAACCGGGAGCTTCTGAAAATGGTCGCTCCCGCTCCCGCTTCCGCTCCCGCTCCCCGCTCCCGCTCCCGCTCCCAAGTAACACTGGTCAAAATGTTTAAAATACTAATAGTCTTATCCTTCCATTTACACCGCAAAAACTCCCTTGGAAATCTCCAATTTTTTCTCCTCTAAGCTTGTAACTTTAGTTATATGATCTTCACTCTGCGCCTTCATTCACCATCTATATTTTCTTTCTAATATGTGGATAATTGAACTTAGTTTGATCTTTCCGCTCTAATTAATGGATAAGATCTTTTCAGGAATGTCATCCAACGATGGCCTCTATGAATGACAATTAATCTCATAATTTTACATACCCTGCAACAATCTTGCTGATATGCAACTTGACCTTGAATTCCTCATCGCTATAGCGCCAGTCCCAATTGATATCTCCCCTTTTACATAGAGCTTCTACAACACAAGAGATGTGAAGGTTTCATATCTACTCTCATGTGTTGGGCCATCAGAGTTAAACAACTCACATAACTCCTTTGCAGATATCACCACCTTTAATTGATGCACGATACAGTGCCCTAAACATTGTTGCGAGGGAGATACAATATTACGTTTGGGATTATCAGTATTAGCAGCTTTGTATGGATGTCTCTCAAAACGTGAAAACTTAGTGTTATGCATTAAAAGCGAGATTTTCTTTGGATCACCGTTTCTCTACTCTGCGTATAGAGATTTCCAGTAGGGAGACCCACCATCACTGGTAGAGGTCTCCAACTAGAGATAATTACCAATAGAAGAACCCAAACACTGTAAACATCACCCTTCTTTGAGAGAACATTGTCACTGCCATAGTTACGCCGAGCTAAGCCTACAAACTATAAGGCCTTTGAAGAAGGCAATGATTTTCTTATAGCAGATGCACTTCATAACATTTCAACGGCGAGGAAAAAATGGCACACATTTCATCTATAGTACATGTCTCAATTTTAATTTATATTTGGAGGGAGGAAGACGAAAATACAAAAGTCAATTGGCCAAATCTGTCGAATCAAACCCATCCATAGGAACATCTTTGATTTAAATATATATGATTTATAAATTTTATAATTATGAAATTTTAATAAAATAGTTATAAAGATTTAATATTAAATAAATTTTTTTATTTTATTCTGTAGAAACAATTTTGAAAGAAGTTTTTATAATTAAAGATATATTTGTTGCACCTATACGCACTCTCCAACTTAGTATATAAGAGATGTTGTCATGTCCTGTTTTCTCATGTTACTTAAACATTTTGACTTTGTAAATTATATACAATTAAGAACAAGTATAGATCCATCTTAACCATGACTCTAACAAGGGTTGAGTGAGATCAAATCTCTTGGGGTGAAAACTTCTTTTAGAGTGCAAAAATTGAATAAAATTCTTGTAGCTCAACATATTTGATCCTTGGAATATATATATACATATAGAGAGAGAGAGAGAGAGAGAGAGATCACTTAGTATTTTTTCATTGTTTATGTTGGATTTTTGAATGTATAAAATGCATCAAAATTTACTTAGGGCATAAAATAGTGAGACTCAAAATGTTTTAACTATAAAAAACTATTTTTTTCAATTTCTTTATATAACGTATATATAGTTCTTTTTAAATTTTTAACTACTTTATTTCTCTATAAAGTTGATATAAGATTATGTTGAGTGAGAGTGAAATATTTTTACCACTTCTTCTTAGAATGGACACTAAGAGTGAGATTATTGATGTTGTATTATACTTTTAATTAATAAACCAAACATGTATATTATTTTGTGTTTCTACTATATAGGACGGTTTTCTTATTTAAATAATTTTATTTTATTTTTATTTTAAAAGGGAGACTTTTCAACTCAATGTTGAACACCGACACACTTACACATCTCTCTGATACTAGGTTGTAGAATGAGCCTCTCGGCTCAATAAAAATAAAATAAAAATAATAATTAAAAATATTGAGGTAAGAAAAAAATACACTTATCCTTTGTTACAATACCATATAACATATGACTAAAGAAGAAATATAAGATGATATATGTATGTATGTATGTATATCTATCCATCTATCTATATATATATATATACATACACTACTAGCCTAGATCCATCATAATTCAAGGTTTACCAAGCACCCAGAGGGATCAAATTTCTTGTGATGCGAACCTCTTTTAGAGTGATCCCTCTTGGCACTTGGTAGATTCAGAGTTAAGATGGATCTTTTTCAATTTTCATGATTGTTTTCATAATGTTTTCCATTTCTTTTTCTTTTGAGGGGGGAGTCTATGGATACATGATGCACGATTAGGAGAGCATATCCCATAACAATATGTGTGCCCACCCAGTGTTCTTTGACTAACAAAATTCCCTAATAGAGACCATACTATTTGCTTGATTAGGTGTCATATGACCAAGACCCCATGAGTACCTAAACGCTTTGTCCTTCTTGGGGTCATAAATTCCCCCTCTTATTATGGATCCATTCATTGTCAAAAAGATGGAAATCTATTGTCCATGGTGTATCCATTGGAAGGAATGCCAATGTTTTACAGTGAAGAATGGAAGCAATATGATGAGGTGGAGAATGTAGCCCTACCATCTTTGAAGACTCTGGTACCAAAGGTTTGAACCAACACAGAAGAAACAACATGTTCCAGCAAGAGGGAAGATTGGAAATGGAGGTTGAGGAGATAAGAATGTTGATGCGAAAAGAGTCCACAAGCATATACAATGAGAAGAAAAATATAGTCAGTAGTAAGGTGGAGCTCACTATGCAAGACTGCCTCAACAAAGAAAGTTGCATACTATAGAATTAAGTTTGGGATCTTGGTAGCTTGAAGACAGGAATGGAGCAACAACAGAACAAGAAAAATAGCCAACAACAAAATTTCGTGTGTGATATAGGATGATCAAGAAGATAGAGACATATGACAATGATGTCATGTATTTTTCGAGTTTGAGAGTATGATACAGGAGCATTAACCTAGGGCTAGTCATTTTGGCTATGACCCCGACGTGGTCATGAAAGCTTCTAAAGGGGAAGGGACTTCCCTTAGAAACAAGTTGTACAAAATGGAAAATTATAGTGAGAATCTAGGTTGTTAGTTTAACCATGTGGCTTATTGTAATAATGCCAATTAGTAGGTTGAGGTGTTAGTTTGTTTTAGTGATTGGTCATTCAAGATAGAGTAAGAAACCACAACACATCACTCTTGTCTGCAATTGTATTCAAACATGTTTCATGAAGTCTAAAAGATTATTTATATTTTAAACCACTACATATAGATATTTCCATGCCAAGTAAGTAAACGACTACACTGGTTAAACCTATCACAAAATCTTTGTGTTTAGTTTTATTATAGTATGACATATAGAAAGATAGCTAAATAATTACAGTACTTATAATCTATCGTTATTTAATTTGGGTTAAGAAAATTTTAGATTAAATCAAGTTCATTACTAGAATATTTTTTTCAATTTTATACACAATATCCCTAACATTCCAAGAAAGAAATTAAATCTCTTAAAACTCAACATGAATAAAATCTATAAGATAAAATTGTCCCACGCCATCTAGTAAAACACATCTATTCAAAAATTGGATTTGAATTAAAATATATATTAAATAAAGATTCCAAATTACAGTTACATCTAACTTCTTTTCCAATATTTACAAATCACAGTTCTATAAAGCTTCTTTTCCAAAAAAGTGGTTGTCACTCATACATGGAGGATTAAAATACATTAATTTGTTTTTGAATATAAAAAAAAAACATGGTGATGAAAAGGATTTTCATAAATGGAAGGTCACCACTAGTCACCAGTCTAGATCTATCTTAATTCGGGATCTACCAAGTGCCTAAGGGGATCAAATCTCTTGAGTCTAGATCCATCTTAACTCCAGATCTGCCAAACGCCAAGAGATCAAATATTTTGCATCTTATCATATTCACATCCTAAGAGATTTGATCCATTTAGGGGCTTGGTAGATCTGAAGTTAAGATGGATCTAAGTTGATTTGACTCTCCCTTTAACTTGCTATATTCCACATGAATAAAAAAAATTATTTTAATATGGTCTTTTTTTTCAAATTTACTTTAACTACCCAACAAAAATTGATTTAGAAAAAAAACATTAAATATTTATTTTAAAATAGGGTTCTTTTATTTTATTTTATTTTATTTTATGTTGAACGATTCAAAATGTTTACATAACATAACTCGATAAGCCAACACCTCTTACACTCTGTGTTGGAGATTGTCTCTCGACACAATAATGATGAGATAATTCTCGAAAAGGATATCTGGATGGAAAAATATTTGAAGGGCCCAATCTATATTGGCCAACTTATTAACTCTATTTTGAAGGTTTTGCATACTTTTTTTGTGTGTTGGTGGATTCTCCAAACATGGAACTTTTAAGGTTTCTAGAGTGGTTCTTATCTTTCAACATTTTAAGTCTCCATTTCTCTAGCATTGAGCATCGATTATAATTGCTTGATTGGTTCCTACTCCTCGAGATCACAAGAGCCAATTTTCTTGAAGTTTTTCGTTGTAAAATGTTAAGCCAAATTTCACTAAGAATGATACATTTAGTTGGGTTGATATCATCCTCTTATGGTTCGAAATGAGATTAAAGAGGGTATGTGAGTGGATGGACCTACTAGAGATGTGACATAATAACCTACTAAAGATATGAGATAATAACCATTCAAATTTTTGATTAATTTTTTATTTAATCCACAGGAGGGGATATTTACATATTAGATAAATATTTCTTTGCTAGTGACCCATAGTGATAGAGGCACTTTGAAAAATGTTTGGAGATTATTCAAACGAAGGTTTTTCCATGAAGAGAAGGTGTTGAGAAGCCACTAAACTATATGTCCCATCAATTGGATTTGATCCAAAATAGGAAAAATGTTTAAAATACTAACAGCCTTATCCTTCCATTTAAACCACATAAACGCCCTTGGAAATCTCCAAAATTTTCTCCTCTAAGCTTGTAATTTTAGTTATATGATCTTCACTTTGCGCCTTCATTCACCATCTGTATTTTCTTTCTAATATGTGGAGTAATTGAACTTTGTTTGATCTTGCCACTCTAATTATTACTAATGTGGACTCTGGAATGGATAAGACCTTGAGAAGCTTATTCATCTTTTATGAAGTTTTCAGGAATTTCATCCCATGATGGCCTCTATGAATGACAGTTAATCTCATAATTTTACATACCCTACAACAAACTTGCTGATATGCAACTTGACCTTGCATTCCTCATCACTCCAACGCCATTCCTAATTGATATCTCCCCTTTTACAAAGAGCTTCTACAACACAAGAGATGTGAAGGTTTCGTGTCTACTCTCATGTGTTACATCATCATAGTTAAACAACTCACATAACTCCTTTGTAGATATCACCACCTTTAATCGACACATGATACAGTCCCCTAAACATAGTTGCAGGGGAGATGCAATATTACATCTGAGATTATCAATATTAGCAGTTTTCCAGGGTTTTCTCTCAAAATTTGAAAACTTAGGGTTATGCATTAAAAGCAAAAATTTATTTGGACCAGCGTTCCTCTTTTCTACCTGTAAAGATTTCCAGCAGGGAGACCTACCGTCACTGGTAGAGGCCTTCAGATAGAGATAATTACCAATAGAAGAACCCCAACACTGTAAAAATCACCCTTCTCTGAGAGAACACTGGCACTGCCATAATTATGCCAAAGTAAGCCTACAAACCATAAGGCCTTTGGGGAAGAAATGCTCTTCTTGCAGTGCTTGCACTTCATAAACATTTCAACGGTGAGGAAACAATGTTGCACTTTCTAGTGAATTCCATGATGTCATCTGTAGTACCACGTGTCAATCTATATTTGGAGGGAGGAGGACAAAAATACACAAATCTATTGGCCAAATCTGTCGAGTCAAACCCATCATTGGTGTAAATATATACGATTTATAAATTTTATAATAATGAAATTCTAATAAAATAGTTATAAATATTTAATATTAAATTAATTATTTTTTTATTTTGTAGAAACAACTTTTAAAGAAGTTCTTATAATTAAAGATACTTTTGTTGCACCTATAGGCACTCTCCAACTTAGTATAGAGATGTTGTCATGTCCTGTCTTGTCATGTTATTAAAACATTTTGACTCTGTAAAATTATATACAATTAAAAACCTGTATAGATCCATCTTAATCATAAATCTAACAAGCGTTGACAAAGATTAAATCTCTTGAGGTGAAAACTTCTTTTAGAGTGAAAATTTTGAATAAAATGTTTATAGCCTCAAAATTTACTTAGGGCATAAAATAGTGAGACTCCTTAAAATATTTTAACTAATATATATATATTTCAATTTCTTTATATAATGTATATATATTTCTTTTTAAAACTTTAACTATTTTATTTCTCTATAAAGTTGATATAATGTTATTTTGAGTGAGAGAGAAATATTTTTACTAGTTCTCCTTAGTATGGACACTAAGAGTGAGATTATTGATGTTGTATTATACTTTTAATTAAAAAACCAAACATGTATATTATTTTTTGTTTCTACTATATAGGACCTTTTTATTATTTAAATCATTTGATTTGTTTATTTTAGAAGGGAGACTTGTCAATTCAATGTTGAACACGAACATACTTATACATCTCTCTCATACTAGGTTCTAGAATGAGCCTCTCATCTTAAAATAAATAAAAATAATAATTAAAAATATTGAGGTAAAAAAAGGCTAATATCCTTTGTTACAATACCATATACCATATGCCGAAAGAAGAAATATATGATGATATATATATATATATATATATATATATATATATATATATATATATATATATATATATATATATATATATATATATATATATATATATATATATATATATATATATATATTACCGACCTAGATCCATCATAATTCAAGATTTACCAAGAACACAGAGGGATCAAATCTCTTGTGATGCAAACCTCTTTTAGAGTGATACGCTTGGTAGATTTGGAGTTAACATGGATCTTTTGTAATTTTCTTGATTCTTTTCATAATGTTTTCAATAGGTTTCTCCTTTGGGAGGGAACCTTTCATTGCATGATGCACGATTTGGAGAGAATATCTCATAACCATATGTGTGTCCACCCCATGTTCTTTAACTAACAAAAGTCCCTAATAGTTACCATATACCTTTGCTTGATTAGGTATCATATAACCAAGACCCTATGAGTACCTAAACACTTTGTCCTTCTTGGGTCATAGAGTGCCCCTCTCCCTCCTAGTATGGATCCATTCAATGTAGAAAAGATGGAAATCTATTTTCCATGGTGTATCCATGGGAAGGAATGTTAATTTTTTACAGTGAAGCATGGAAGCCATATGATGAGGTGGAGAATGTATCCCTACTGTCTTTTATGACTCTGGTACCAAAGGTTTGAACCAACAAAGAAGAAACAACATGTTCCATCAAGAGGGAAAATTACACATGGAGGTTGAGAAGATAAGAATTTTGATGCAAAAAGAGTCCACAAGAGTGTACAACCAGAAGAAAATTATAGCCAGTAGTAAGGTGCAACTGAAAATGCAAGATTTCCTTAACATAGAAAATTGCATACTACAGAATTAAGATTGGGATCCTGGTAGCCTGGAGTCATGAATGGAGCAACAATAGAACAAAAGAAATAACCAACAATAACATTCTGTGTGTGATCTAAGACGATCAAGATAATAGAGACATATTACCACAAGGTTGTGTCTTTTTCCACTTGGAGAGTATGATACGGGAGCATCATCCTAGGGCTAGTCACTTTGGCTTTGACCCCAAACGGGTCATGAAAACTTCTAAAGGGGAGGGGACTTCCCTTAGAAACAAATTGTACAAAATGGAAAATTGTAGTGAGAATCTAGGTTGTTAGTTTAACCAAGTGGCTTATTGTAATAATGCCAACTAGTAGACTGAGGTGTTAGTTTATTTTAGTGATTGGTCATTCATGATAGGGTAAGAAACCAAAACACATCAATCTTGTCTTAAGTGCAGTCAAACTTGTGTCATGAAGTCTAAAAGATTATTTCTATTTTAAACCACTAAGATATTTCCATGCCAAGTAAGTAAAGGAATACACTAGTGAAACCTATCACAAAATCTGTGTTTATTTTTATTCTAACGTGACATATAGAAAGCTAGCTAAATAACTACAATACTTATAATCTACCCTTATTTAATTTAGGTTAAGACAATTTTAGAGCAAATCATGTTCATTACTAGAATAAAATTTTCAATTTTATACAGAGTATGCCTAACATTCCAACAAAGAAATTGAATCTCTTAAAACTCTACAGGAATAAAATCTATAGGATAAAATTGTCCCGCACCATCTAGTAAAATACATCTATTCAAAAATTGGATTTGAATTAAAATATATATTAAATGAAACTTCCAAATTACAATTACATCTAACTTCTTTTCCAAGATTTACAAATCACACTTCTATCAAGCTTCTTTTCCACAAAAAGTGGTTGTCACTAATACATGGAGGATTAAAATAAATTAATTTGTTTTCGAATATGAAAAATGAACATGGACATGGAAAGGATTTTTATAAATGGAAGGTCACCACTAGTCACTAGTCTAGATCTATCTTAATTTGGGATCTACCAAGATCCTAAGGAGATCAAATCTCTTCAGTCTAGATCCATCTTAACTCCGGATCTACCAAACGCCAAGAGATCAAATATTTTTGCATCTTAACATATTCACATCCTAAGATATTTGATCCCTTTAGGGGATTGGTAGATCTGAAGTTAAGATGGATCTAGGCTAGTATAACTCTCCCTTGAATGAGGCTATATTCCAGATGAGTAATAACTTAAAATTTTATTTTAACATGGTTTTTTTTTCAAATTTACTTTAACTACCCAACAAAAATTGATTACAGAAAATTAACCTAGAATATTTATTTTAATAATCAAAATAAATTAACTTATTTAATTTAATTAATAATTTGGATAACAATCTATAGTAATACGTTGATAAACAATTAATTAATTTTAAATTATTCTTTCCAACCCTTAAATCCTCTAATATTTATATTTTTATATTTAGTCAGTAACTTTATTTACTAACTAGTAATTTAAAATTAATTTATTTTAGTATAGATTTATAAATGAGTTATCCTTTAACATTTAAATTTAATAAGAATATAATTAACTTTCAATTTAATGATCAAATCGATTTAAATTATTTAATTAAATAAAGGTTATGCCCCTAGTCTAGTCCAACTAACCGTTTCCGAGTCAAATTTAGCCGTTAGTCAATTTAGCCGTTACCTAGTCAAGAACTATAGTCGTTGGTTGTTTTGCTCTGACTATTTAACATGCAAAGTTAGATCTGATTCTTCAACTTGTTCTAACAGTGAACCACACTGGTTGGTTCGAAATGCATCGACAAATGAAATATCATGTGATTTACGCCGAAGAATCTCTCATAATTGAAATGGATCACAGAAGCCTCAATTCAACAAGTTAAAAGGAGTCCCAAAAAGGATCTTAGGATGGAAAAATATCTTAAAGGTCCAATGTATATTGGCCAACTTATTAACACTATTTTGAAGGTTTTGCACATTTTTTTTTGTGTGTTGGTGGATTCTCTAAACATGGCACTTTTAACGTTTCTAGAAGGGTTCTTTTTTTTCAACATTTTGATGTCTCCATTTCTCTAGTATTGAGCACGAATTATGATTGCTTGATTGGTTCTTTCTCCTCCAGATCACAAGAGCCAATTTGCTTGAAGTTTTTCGCTGTAAAAAAATAGATAAATGTGACTAAGAACGATACATTTAGTAGGGTAGATATAATCCTCTTGAGGTTTTAAATGAGATTTAAGAGGTTATATCAATGGATAGACCTGCTAGAAATGTGACATAATAACCTACTAAAGATATGAGATAATAACCATTCAAAATTTTGATTTTTTTTTTTTTTTAATAAATAAATTATTTATTTTTTATTTATAGATTATGATTTATTAATTAGATAAAATTAAAAGAAAATTTTTATAAATACACTCGTATTGAAAGGTTAAAAAAAAAAATACACCCAAACTCAGGTTTACCTATAACTATATAACTATCCAAATAGACCTAACTCTAAACTAAGATCATAAAGGGTAAACATGATTATTTATAACTATTTAAATAATCCTAAATAACCCTAATCCTAAACATGTAAGAGCGTTAAGAGAGTAAATGCCAAATGCACTCTAAGATCCTAAAGGAAAAACATGATTAATTATAACTATTGAAATAATGCTAAATAACCCTAATCCTAAAAATGTAAGAGCGTCATCTCAAAAATAAGCTTAGATCATCGAACAATTTAATCCAATGTATTGCAATCAATCTGATTTTAGTTCGTAATTTTATAGATCTGGTTTCCTTCCTTTCTTCTGTTTCATTAAGTTATTGCTAAAAATAAGAGGGAGACGGGAGATCATTCTCCCCGTTTTTATGATTCAATGATTATTTTTTATCTCTATTTTCTTTTGAAAGTATATTTTGTTTGGTTGATCGGAAAGTTAAGTAGCTGAGCGATGAACTCCTCTGTCATTTAAATTTGAATGGACAAATATATGCCATTGAAAATGTATCAGAACAACTACTATATTAGGGTATATCAAATTAGATCTTCCAAAAGCATTAAACCCTAATGTAGATTTTAGCATGTGATTTTTTACATATCTAGGGGTAGCAAACGTGGCAGAGGTTTTGAGGGTAGAAAAATCAAATATGGTAATAATTCGATTGCTTATTTTGCTGTTATGCATTAAAACTAAAAATGGTAGACTGGGTTATTTTATTATTTTAAATAAATTATTATTATTTTTTTAATCCTTTAGCTCCTACACAAGTTTCTTAAATTCACACATTACACATGTATATGTATTTCAAAATAGTTTCTGATATTTGGATATCACTAAATTTATATCGTGTTTCTATATAAAAGTAAATATATAATTACGAAATTTTAATAAAATAATTATAAATTATTTAATATGAAATAATATTGTGTTTTTAGACTTTTATATAATTACGAAATTTTAATAAAATAATTATAAATTATTTAATATAAAATAATATTGTGCTTTTAATTAAATCTATAGAAACAATTTTGACAAAAGTTTCTATGATTAAAAATATTTTTATTATGTTTAAAAGTTATATACCAATAAAAATAAAATTTAAAAAAAAAAAAATATATATATATATATATATATCTACCACGCCAAAAAATATTTTTCAGCTGATTTAGAAACCTCTAAAAAGAGCCGAAAATCCAAAACGAGAAAATTATAATCTCAACCCAAGATTACGAAATCTAAATTATGAAATTTTAGGTGAAAGTTTTTGTCCAATATTTGTCCACCATTAAAACTGATCAATCAATATCTCCGGTTTTTGGAGTAATGTAAGTGGATGGACACGTGTGATTGAAATATAGGTTATCGACCAAGTTGCTAAGTCCATCACAATTTTGTCTTAACTATTTTGACATTTTAACAGGAAATGCACACGCAGTGAATGCCGTAAAAA
Organism: Pinus tabuliformis; assembly: GCA_031772625.1. NCBI lineage: Eukaryota > Viridiplantae > Streptophyta > Pinopsida > Pinales > Pinaceae > Pinus > Pinus tabuliformis. Next base: position 289,760,736 of record CM062820.1, on the reverse strand, counting down.
GGATGCACCGCACGCTTTAAACACGAAAGTAAAATGACCTAAGTATTTACAAACAATACCATTATTAAAACTTAATCATAATTTTAATTTTCTATTCTTAGAGCAGGGGATTCCGCGTTTGAGAATGGATAGGCAAAATAAAGTGTAAATATGGGCATGGAATCCATCTCAAATTATAATATAAGTTGGAATGGAAAATTTTCTTGTTTAATGCATATAAAATAGGGTTTTAATGTGTATAAAACTAGGTATGTAACCCACTTCAAAATATATAAAATAAGGTTAATTGGCTTAATTATAATATACAAATTCTATGTTCACTAATTGTAAAATTTGGAAAATTTTCTTGTGTAATGCATATAAAATAGGGTTTTAATGTGTATAAAACTAGGTATGTAATCTATTTCAAAATATATAAAATAAGGTTAATTGGCTTAATTATAATATACAAATTCTATGTTCACTAATTGTAAAATTTGGATTGTTAATTTGCAGTGAGATTTCTCATCTCTAGCCCTATTTTCATTGATGACATAGCAGATGAACCGTTGATATCAATGGAGTTGAGAGGCTATGCCTATTGGATGGGGAAAAACCAATGAATATTTTAGTTAACTATTTAGAATTAATAAAGTGAGATTAATTAAATGGAAGGATTTATGTGATGGAAAACTAGAAAAATTAGTAAGAAAGCAACCATTGAAAAGGCCATGACTAAAGAAATATCGATTTAAAAAGCAAGAGAAGCAAAAAGCGATAACTGAAACTCGAATTCGTTCAGGGAGGGTTTTGGAGGGATTGAATTATTTTGAAGTCTCCTCTTCATTCTTTCGTCTAGTGAGAGCTTGTCCAGGGAAAGGAAGTTTCACATCTAAACCAAATAGAGCCAAATAGGATATATATGTTCAATAAAAGACATCTTTGCGATAAAGAGGAAGGCATTAATATTCTTGAATTGTTATACAAAAATGAAAATTTCTAAATGTTGAATCTCGCTCAAGGACGGTTTTAAAGGGCTCAAATTATGTGAAAAGTGCATGTTCCAACAAATGGAAAAATACTAGTTTTCCAACTAATAGTGAATCACCTCCAACTGAAGCAGAGGGGATCCCAAAATATTTTCAATCAAATTTATAAACGAGATAAATGATATGCATGAAATTTAAAATAAGTTGGAAGTGATTAACATTGTTGAATGAATTTTAGCAAATCACAGTGACGAAGGAAGTCATAAAAAAATGAAGGAATAGATACCAGGAATGGAATTTTAGGGTAAAAAATGAAAGCTTCTTATACCAAGGTAACTGGTGCAAAATACAATGAAGATCTACCAACTTAAGGTGATCAAGAAATTCCATATCCCAAGGAAAATGTAAAGACTTTACGATGGTAATAAGGCTATAAATGACAAGAAATCTAAGAAACCAGTCATGAGAGTAATATGTAATGGATGGGAAAAAAAGATAAATGAGGTAAAATATTACAAAACGAAGCTTTAATTTGAAATCATCATAGCACTGGAACTTGTGCTTTATTTGCATAAAGTTTAAGAGAACCAGGCCATCGAACACATTGGAAAGAAAAGTTGAAAAAGCCTAAGCCATTAAAAAACTCATCATGATTAAAGGAAAAATAGTTCTGGAATTAAAAGAGAAAATTCAAGAAAAGTTGAAAAAGCCTAAGCCATTAAAAAACTCATTATCATTAAAGGAAAAATACTTATGGAATTAAAAGAGAAAATTCAAGAAATTTCACCCGAGAACGAAGCATAAAGGAACATTTAACAGAAATCAAGTTAACATCACAAGATAAAGTAATTCTAACAAAAATCAAAATAAATTTCAGCTGAAATCCTCAAAATACTTAAATTTTTAATTGATTTACATAAAATTTAACAGAAATCGCTAGAAAATAGACTAGAGAAAGCCTAAACAAATGAAATAAATCCTTTTCCCCAACTCAGAAAGTCAAATCTGAAACACCGGGATGGTATCGAAATGTAGTGTACGGTTAGTTCATTGTTTGACTATAGCATTTAGCTGGGTTGAGATAACATTAGCTAGAACACTTCTAATCTATTAGCTATGACCTTGGTTCTATCACGACATCGATAAGCACGACTACATGGGGAAGGACATGATATCAGTGGTGTGGATGAGTGGTCAAGAGATGGGCCCACAAATTTATTTATAGAAAATCAATTACATTATGTGAGGCTCACATAATTTGAGGTGTTGACGTGGTTCTCAATGGTATTGTTGACACCTAATCCTTAGCGGTTGGGTGAACCCGGAATGTGAATAGTCATCAAGAAGATGAACTGATCAGTCACATTCATGTATATAAACAATAACTACCTAATGAAATATATGAATCAGATTTTTGCCTAATCTGGAGTTACTCCTGGTCTGACATGGTATCAGAGCCAGTCCTAAGAATAGTCGTAACTCCTCTCATTGATTCTCTGCGCATGAATACCTGAGCGCTGCCTCTGTCCTGCGTCTCATTGATTGTCCTGAGTCTCATTGATTGTCCTGCGTCTCATTGATTCTCTGCGCATCGGTTTCGCTGCCTCTCCACCCCTGACAAAGGCTCAGATCCCAGCATCGGTTTCGCTGCCTCTCCACACAATTTTGGTTGTTTTCGCTGCCTCTCCACACCGTATACCTTGCTGCCATTACGTTGAATCCCGCTGCGTTGAAACCCTCTCTGGTTAATACTTCCTTGCTCCACAAATCGCCTGACATGGACGAGTGGTTGATTAAAGGAGCGTGACCTGCAATGTTGACATTCATAACCACCGAATACAGAAGAAGACTCACTTCCCTTGTCTGATGGGTGTCCCCTCCAACTGCCTTCACCTCGATTTTCAGTTTCGTAATATTCAGCACAGCAACATCGAAAGTCCCTCCGCCCAAATCGAAAATGAGGACGTTCTCACCATCACCTGATGCATAAATTATCGTGTCAAACCCATATGCAATTGCAGCAGCTGTCGGTTCGTTTAATATTTGCAAGACATCCAAACGATGGTGCAGAAGGGCAGAAGCAGGTCTGCATTAGCCATAGCGTAGGGCTCCAAATGGAAACGGGTTTGAAATTTGAATCGGAGTGGTATCGGAGCTCTCGAAATGGCTTCTGCCTTACTGTCTGCTCTCTATACAGAAGTATTTCCGGTTGATGCTGTGAGGTTGTATTCCAAATCAATACGTTTATTATTTTCGATCCAGATTTTGTATTGTTAAATCTGAAAGAAAATGAGATTATGTTTGATGTATTCGACTTTCAAGAACGTTTTCTTAACACCTTTATGACCAGCTCTTTAATGGATAGTTTTCTATGGTCAAATGTTGCAGAACATAACTTGAACCTATAATTTTGAATGGGCACTCACAGATAGTAGTATAGGTGATGCGAACTGCTTCCATTATTGTTCTTTAATCTATAAGGTTTCTGATTTGGTATTGCGCGTTTTATTCCATCAGAGTGTGAATGTCCGAATGGTAATGCTGTGAGTCAAAGTATTGCGCAGTTTATGTAAGCAGTCTTTCAAAGCAGTCAAAGTATTGTGCAGTTTTCAAAGCGTTTATTTATCATTCAGAGTATTGTGTTGTTCTTCAAAGTGTTTATATATATCAATCAAAGTGTTTGATATTGCGCACAGTTTTCTTTTGAATGATAATGCTGCATTGAAAAGTTATCATTTCAATGTTGATGCTTCTAGCAAACATTAGAGGGATTTGAAGGCTGTAACGTAAGGAAGTTTTTTTTTATCAGCAGAAGTAATTTTTTTTACAGAATGCATTCAATCATTTCTATGGTAGGAATAGTTCTCATTGGCAAGGAGAACTATCCTGAATGGTCCCGGATGGTAAAACACACCCTCATCTACAATGAGTTGTGGAAGGGAGTGTGTGTCGAAGAAGGAGACAATGACCCAGTACAGCCTACATCAGACAAAGAGCTCGTCATTTGGGATAACAAGAACAACAAAGCATATGCATTAATCGCAGCATCTGTAAATGAAGAAGTAAGTCACCATATTTCATCATATTCAACTGCCTTTGAAGCTTTACAAAAGCTCAAAGAACTCTATGACTCACATTCTGCACTTGAAGTTGTTCAGCTCATGATTAAACTCTTCACTCTTGAACTGAAAAATAATGATCCTCTTGCTCTTGCATCTGAAGTTAAATCCATAATGCATGATATCAAATCCACTAAAGTTGAGCTGGATATCCCTCTTATTGCTTTTCTCAAGGCACTCTATCCTACTTACTCCAATTATCTTGAGTCTTTACAAGCAAATGGAAATCTTAAAGATATAACCTTTGACTCTCTTGTGAAAAAGTTTGCTGAAAGAGAGAAAGCCTTTGGAAAGAAGACAGTCCCTGAATCTTCTGAAGAGACTGTCTGCCTTGCTCATAAAGAAAAGCATCCTGCTCATGATTCTACAAGAGGAAGAGGTGGACGAAGAGGAAGAGGAAGATACTTCAGAGGCAGGGGGGGCAGACACTCTCAAGCAGAAAAAGTAGATCTGCATTGCATTCGCTACAAACGAAATGGATCACATGATGCTTCTACATGCAAGCTACCATGGGACAAAATTGAGCAGAAAAGAAACCAGCAGAAAGGTAAAACTGATGATACAGACAAAGGTAAAGCACCTGAATCCGCTTACTATATTGAGGCACAATGTAACAATGGAGTAAATGAAGATTTGTTTAATGCTTCACTTGCTTCTTCGAAAAATGATTGGTTGCTTGATTCAGGAGCAACCTGCCATATGACTCATAGGAAAGATTTTTTTGAAGATTTCACTGACAATGTTGATGGAGCAGTATACTTTGCATATCAGTCAAAAATCAAGCCATCAGGGCTTGGCACAATCAGGCTTAAACTGCCTGGTCTTCCAGACTTTCTTCTGGATCATGTTCTATATCTCCCACAGCTCAAGAGAAACTTGTTGTCCTTGGTCCACATCCGCCAGCAAGGTCACTCCATTCATATGTTTGATGGCAAGCTTGAGGTAAGAAAAGCTTCTGACCACTCACTTGTCATGAGGGGAATAGAAGAAGAAAGGATTCTCAAACTGCAAGGAACCTCTGCTCATGCACAACATTTCTCATATATTTCTCATCATGAAGAAGGTACACTTCCATCAAGTTTATTATGGCATGCTAGGTTTGGACATTTAAACTATGACAGTCTCCGCTTATTGAAGAAAAATGGTATTGCTGGTTTGCCTACAATTCGTAGAAAACATAAGCAATGTGATGCTTGCATTCTAGGAAAGCATAGCAAACAGTCTTTTCATGATTCACATTCAAGAGCACATAGGGAGCTTGAACTCATTCATTCAAATTTATGTGGTCCAATGCCTGTTCCTTCTGCAAATGGAAATAAATATATCATGACATTTATTGATGATTACACCAGAATGTGTTGGGTTTATTTATTGAAGAAAAAATCTGATGCTTTTCAAACATTCAAGAATTTTCATAAATGGATTGAAAATGATGCACAATCTCATATTGGTTCTATAAGCACTGATAATGGAAAAGAATATACATCAAATGAATTTGAACACTATCTTCGCCAACATGGGATCAAACATCAAACAACTGTACCTTATAATCCCCAACAGAATGGTGTAGCAGAAAGAATGAATAGAACAATCTTGAATATGGTAGGATCCATGCTTTTCTTCAAAAATGTAAAGATAATGTTTTGGGCTGATTCTGTTCTATGTGCTGCATATATAAAGAATAGATGTCCATCTAGTGCTATAAGAAACAAGACTCCTTATGAATTGTGGTATGGACATGTTCCTTCGGTAAAACATCTCAGGATCTTTGGTTCCACCTGTTATGCTTTAATACCAAATGTACATAGAAACAAACTTGGTGCTAGAAGTCGTAAGTGTATCTTCCTGGGGTATTCAAACACATCTAAAGCATATCGTCTCTATGATGAAGTAAATAAAAAGTTTGTTTTGTCTAGAGATGTCATTTTTCTCGAATCATCCAAATCTGACAATGTTGTTGAGCGGCAACTTGATCGCTTAGATAGATTTGCAAAAACAAAATCATTTCAAGAATTTGATAATCAGATTCCACATCTTGAAGGGGGGATTCCTATACTAGAACAACATGTGGAATCTTCTTCTGAAGAACAATCTCCCCTGCATGAAACTCCAACAACGGATGATGCTTTAAATGATGTAATTGATAGAATTGGGAGACTCAATCTTCATTCAGTCCCAACTCAATCAACAGAGCAGCCTGGACCATCTCAGAAAGGTCCCCCAAAGTGGCTGACAAAGACACTTGAAAGTGTTCATCCTGATGAAATTGGAAAAACAGGAACCAGACATACAAATCGACAAGATGGAGGTGATGTAGATGACTCTAATTCACCTGTTGATATGGATGTTACTTATGATTGTGAATTGAACTTGTCTACAGATTTTGAACCAACTTCCTTCAAATAAGTTGCTTCTCATGATGAATGGAAAGAAGCGATGCAAAAGGAGTATGATGCCCTCATAAAGAATGGCACTTGGAAGCTGGTTGACCCTCCATTTGGAACCAAACCAATTGGCTGCAAGTGGGTCTACAAGAACAAATACAAAGCTGATGGCTCACTTGACAAGCACAAAGCTAGGCTTGTGGCAAAAGGTTTTGCACAGAAGTAAGGGGTCGATTATGAGGAAACTTTTGCCCCCACAGCAAAATGGGCCACCATCCAGACACTCTTTGCACTAGCTGCTCAGAACGGTTGGAAAGTCCATCAAATGGATGTAAAAACTGCATTCTTGAATGGAGATCTAAAAGAGAATGTTTTTATGTCCCAGCCTGAAGGATTTTCTGTGAAAGGACATGAACATAAAGTATGCAAACTTGTGAAGTCCTTGTATGGCCTCAAACAAGCACCACGAGCCTGGTATGAAAAACTAACTGAGCATCTTCTGAAACTCAACTTCAATCATTTTGATCTTGATGATGCAACTTTATTTGTCAAGAAAGTTGGCAAAACAGTTGTATATCTTGTGGTATATGTAGATGATCTTTTAATGACAGGGAACAATGAAAGCTATATTGCATCCATAAAGAAAGAATTAGGAAAAAGTTTTGCAATGACTGACTTGGGGTATGTTCATTACTATCTTGGCATTGAAGTAACCCAACATCCAAAATCCATATTTCTTTCTCAAAAGAAATACCTTGGAGATTTGTTAAACAGATTTGGCATGACAGAGTGCAATCCTCTTTCTACTCCAATAGAACAAAACTTAAAGCTCACATCTATTGAAGGAAAGGAATTTGAGGATGCAACAAAGTATAGACAGCTTATAGGAAGTCTCATCTACCTCACTACTACCAGACCAGACATTTCGTTTGCTATTGGAATCCTCTCCAGGTTTATGCAAAATCCTTGTGAGGGACATTGGTCTGCTGCAAAAAGAGTTCTAAGGTACTTGAAGGGAACTCAAGACCTTGGAATCAAGTATACACAGGTGGACGACTTCAGCTTGATTGGATACTCTGATTCAGACTTCGATGGAGACAAAGAAACTAGAGTATCTACTTCAGGATATGCTATGAGTCTTGGATCAGGAGCTGTCTCTTGGAGATCACACAAACAATCAGTTCCAGCAAATTCCACAGCAGATTCTACAACAGAAGCAGAATACGTGGCAGCAGCTGAAGCAACAAAAGAAATTGTGTGGCTCAGGAAAATTCTTGAAGATTTGTATGTAAAACAAGTACAATCAACTCCACTCATGATTGACAACACCTCTGCAATAAAGTTGGCCAAGAACCCAAAGTTCCATGATCGTACAAAGCACATCAATACTAAATATCATCTGATCCGACATCATGTTGAGGCCAAAACAATCCATCTTCGTCATTGTTCCACAAATGAGCAAATTGCAGACATCTTCACCAAAGCGCTTGGAAGAGAAAAGCTTGAAAGATTCAGAACGATGCTTGGACTCACCAACATCCCTTCAGATTAAGGGGGGAATGTTGACACCTAATCCTCAGCAGTTGGGTGAACCCGGAATGTGAACAGTCATCAAGAAGATGAACTGATCAGTCACATTCATGTATATAAATAATAGCTACCTAATGAAATATATGAATCAGATTTTTGCCTAATCTGGAGTTACTCCTGGTCTGACAGGTATTTATATCCTTGACACGTTATAACATTATAAACACTTGTTTGTATTTATACATCGCCACTATTCACACCCTCGATTATATGGGATGGAAGGAAATGATTAGTGAATCAACCGACTTGGGATCAATGGGTGGAGCTTTGTGAAGTTATTTTATAATAAAGAACTTGAATGGCACACTTTGCTACTGGGAATGCCGAAAAATCGGTGCACTTGATTGATCAGGATAAATTTCCAAAAGCTTATTCTCTATGGGTCATTAGCGCTACCAATGCATTTGTTCCTCTACTTGCTCGCTACCCGTAATAATGCCTTCCGTCAGTATGAGTGACCATTTTTCCATCTAGACTTTAGTGATCAACCCAAGTGCATATGAGCCTTGTTCTTAGCCTTTATTGGTACCAAGTGGGTGTACATGGTGAACTCAGATCTCCTAGTGAGTGATAGTGAACAAAAAAAAATAGTTCAAAATCTATTACATTCTAGGCATGACAGTGAATAGAAAAACAATTCTACATTTTGGGCAGATGAGTTTATTAGGTTTTATCTTGAGTCTCTTCATGACTTCCTTTAGGCGGAAGCACTAAAGTGCTACATAACTCACCTACCTGGCGGGATATTCATTTTAGCCCCGCCAACCAGAGGGTACATGATTTTTCAACATTCATCGTCGAAAGTGTATAAATGAGGTGAGGTTGTTGAAGGTGTCTTATTGTTTGTTGGGAGTATTTATAAGGGATTGACTTGTCTTATTGTTGCAGGGGGTATTTATAAAGGCTTGACCGCCTGCTCACTTCATGGATTAGATTCTAGTTCTCTTTACTAGTTGTGGTATGGTTGTTACGTGTTCATTAGAAGTAAGTTTTGATGTTGTTTATTTGGATGGTTTGTAATTGTTGCAAAAATATTCAAATTCTTTGCTAATATGAATTACAATGTCAAAAGTGTATTCATAGCTAGAATACAATGTTGTTTATAGGCCCTGAAATGAACTGCTAAATGTTTTTTTGGCGAAAAGACAAATTCCATAACATTTTTTAAGCAAATTATATTTTCTAGATGGGTTTGTTAAGCAAATCACAATTTCTTTACGGGTTTCTCAAATCTCACAATTTTAAATCTAAGGGTTTTCAAATCTCTTTTTTCCACACAAATGTTCTCACATGGACATGTATTTTTTAATTCACACTGACTACAATGTTGTTTATAAGTCTGAAACGAATTGCATAACGTTTTGTTAGGCGAAAAGACAATTTAAATTACATTACATTTTTAAGCAAATTATATTATAATTTTTCTAAGGAATTGAACTAATTATTTATTTTATGAGTTGTTAAAGTCTACATCTTGCACATTAAAAAGAGGAAAGAAGCCTTACTTGCGAAGTGGAGATCTTTGGCAGGAATGAAACCTTACTTGTATCATTTACCTGTGTGTGTCTCCTTTACAAGCATGTCTCTTAGCATGCCCATCTCATTTACCTACGTCTGTCTCCTTTACCAAAATGTTTCTTAGCATGCCCATCTCATTTACCTGCATCTGTCTCCATTACCAAAACATCTCTTAGCATGCCCATCTCTCCTTTAACAGCACTATCATGTCTCTTATTGGAGATGGCCTCTCGATGCAATAATGATGAGTTAATCGCAAAGATAAACACAAAAAATGTCGTAAAAAGTTAAAAGGAATGCCAAAAATGATCTTGGGGCAGCAAAATATCTGAAGGGGCCAATGTATATTGGCCAACTTATTAACATTATTTTGAAGGTTTTGCACACATTTTCCAATGTTGGTGGATTCTCCAAACATGGCACTTTTAAGGTTTCTAGAGTGGTTCTTATTTTTCAACATTTTAGGTCTCCATTTCTCTAGCATTGAGCACCAATTATGATTGCTTGATTGGCTCCTTCTCCTTAGGATCACAAGAGCCAATTTGCTTGAAGTTTTTCACTGTAAGAAAATTAAGCCAAATTTGACTAAGAACAATACATTTAGTAAGATAGATAGCATCCTCTTGAGGTTCAAAATGAGATTTAAGAGAGTATGTCAATGGATGGACTTGCTAGAAATGTGACATAATAACCTACTAGAGATGTGAGATAATAATCATTCAAAATTTTGATTAATTTTATTTTTATAATAAAATTATTTTTTTTAATTTATTTAAATTACATTTATTTTTAATAAAATGTATATTTATAACTATTAAAAAAACCAAGCAAACAAACAAAAATCAATTTTATTTCAAAATTCATAAAATAATATTGAAATTTGTAATAAATAAAGTGTTTTCTCCTAACAATTTTGGACAGTTTCACTATTTTCTAGAAATCCATAATATTGAATAAAAACATATTGAAAAAGGTTAGAAAAAAAAAAATCATAAAAAAATAAATTCTAAATACAGTCAAACTCAGGATTACCTATAACTCTATAACTATCCAAATAACCCTATAACTATATAACTATCCAAATAACCCTAATTCTAAACATGTAAGAGCGTAAATGCCAAATTCACTATAAGATCATAAAGGAAAAACAAGATTATTTATAACTATTGAAATAATCCTAAACCTAAACATGTAAGAGCGTCATCTCAAATATAAGCTTAGATCATCGAACAATTTAATCCAATCTATTGCAATCAATCTGATCTTAGTTTAGTAATTTTATAGATCTGGTTTCCTCCTTTCTTCTGTTTCATCAAGTTATTGCTAACAATAAGAGGGAGACTGGACATTATTCAACCTGTTTTTATGATTCAAAGATTATTTTTTATCTCTATTTGCTTTTGAAAGTGTATTAAGTTTTCTGGATAAAAAAGCTAAGTAGCTGAGCCATGAACTCCTCTGCAATTCTTTGCCATTTGCAAGAAAAATTCAATTTAAATTTGAATGGACAAGTATATGCCATTGAAAACGTATCAGAACCACTATTAGAATAGTGTATATCAAATTAGATCTTCCAAGCGCATTAAACCCTTTGCAATTTTTTTCCACCTGTGAAAAAAATTAACGACAAAAATTCAGGAACTGAAAAAATAAATTTGAAATGACAACGATAACTAAATCAAGAAGAAGAAGGAAACGATAACGATAGAAGAGATTTTATCACCATTCTATTGTGTAATAAATCGGATCTGCCAAAAGCAGTAACTAATTCGTTCCTTCCTCCCGTGAAATTGAATTTAATACACTAAAAAACAAAGAAAATCAGAGATATATCGCATACACAGTGCTCCACCTACAAATATGTAAAGTGCTCCGCAAACGCAGTGCTCCACCTACAACTATGTAGAGTGCTCCTCCTGCTCCTCCTGCAAATTGAACGCACAGCAGCACTACAATGTCGAACTCGGAGAAAGGAGTCAGTGAAGAGAGGAGAAATAGAAGCGAGCGAGCCCATTCTTACTACAATTTAAAATCGATCCACGTCAGGTCTAGACTGATCCAACGGTCATATTGATCCACCGTGACATGACAACTGTATAAATTCAAATTTATCGGTTAGATGGGATTATAGTTACCATCCAACTAAAGCAATGAAAACTCATTCATGTTCAGCGGTAAAGCAATGAAAATTCATTCATGTTCAGCGATTGGATGGCATTACAGTTGCAATACAATGGTAGATTTCACCATGTATTTTTCTAGATATCTAAGGTACCAAACGTGGCAGAAATTTTTTCTAGATATTTAAGGTAGCAAACGTGGCAGAGCTTTTAAGTGTGTAGAAAAATATGGTAATAATTTCATTGCTTCTTTTTCTCTTATGCATTAAAACTAAAACTAAAAATGGTACACTGGTTATTTTATTATTTTAAATAAATAAATTATTAGCCCTTTTTTTTACTCATTTAGCTCTAACACAAGTTTTTTAAATTCACATTACACATGTATATGTATTTCAAAATAGTTTCTGATATTAAGATATCACCAAATTTTTATCTTTTTTTTTTTTTTCAAAAGGTGGAAAAACCTATCAAACTCAGTTTGTCAAACCAACAGTGAGGACAGCCATCTCTGGCTGCTATCCGCGAATGTCAGTTGACACATCACTGTTATCAAGGAAAACCACGCCACCTGAAATAACCCGCTGGTGGTCCGTAAGGGAGCAGACTTTCACTCCTGCCAGATGCCTCTGGGTCTTGGGCCCTTAACCTGTTTCCTTACGTCCGAGGAAGACGAGCTCTTAGCCAAGCAGAAGCAGTTTTAGGGCATACTCCAGGCCCGAATAGATAAGTAAATACATATAATTATGAAATTTTAATAAAAGAGTTATAAATTATTTAATATAAAATAATATTGTATTAGGGGAAACTTTTTGTCCAATATTTGTCGACCATTAAAACTGATCAACCAATATCTCCGGTTCCCCACCGTCATTGTTGGAGTATTGTCAGTGGTTCCCCACCATGGATGGACACGTGTGATTTCAATTACATATGTTATTGACAAAGTTGCTAAGTCTATAACAATTTTGTCAGAACTAATGGAGCCGCAATTTTTTTTTGTTTTCATAAGCCGTCTCTAATTATATTGACTTTTTACCCACAAAGGCACACGCAGTAAATGCCGTAAAAAGTTAGAAGGATGCACCCACGATTTAAACACGAGAGTAAAATGGGCAAAGCAAGAGTGTTCAAATTTGAACGCGTCATAGCCCTTTTGAAGTCATCTGGCGTGTTCAAGAAGTGTTGAGTGAAATTTATCGTTAAAAGAAATTTAAATTTTGATTTTTAAAAGTTTTTAAAAAAAATTAAATAATATTATAAAATGTTTTTTCAGCACGAAAAAAAAGCTATATGGTTATATTATATTTATCCAACACATATGTATAGTGATGTTGATATGGAAAATCTCTGATATGGAAAAAGAAGTGTGGCAGATCCACATAGAGGGAGAAGATATATAGAGCCGTAGCAGGTCAGATACATAATGGGCATTGAGCCAAGATAAAGTATGGAGAAAAAAGACAGAAAAAGAGGCATGTATTGGGGAAAACAGAAAATCATACCATATTGGCTGCGTCAAATAGAAAAACTATATACCAGGCATGGAAAAGTCTTGGATCTGGTGGCTGACGCTGTCCACTGTAACCTGCATCCTCCAAAAACCTTGAGGCAATGATAACCCCATCTTAGATAAAGCATTTGCTCTCCGATTTTTGTCCTTGATAATGTGGGAGATAGTGTAGCCTTTCCTGTTGGACCACAATGCCTCGTGTCTATTCAACCATCTAGAGAGATGTATATTTTTTATAATATGTTTAGACAGCACATGGTCGATGGTGATTTTCGAATCTCCAAAAATATGAAGGTTTTGAAGACCAAGAAAGGCAGAGATAGAAAGGAGTCTAACCAGGGCCATAATTTCTGCTTTGTTGTTTGTTCTCGGTCCACCATTCCAATAGATGTCAAAAGACTGACCATCTTCAGGGATAATGGAAACTCCATAAGCGCAAGTATTCTACAGAGCAACACCATCAAAAAAAGCGCAGGGAAATCCATAGGTTTTGTTGGTCTGTTTGATCCTACCTTGTCTGTGTACTGATTGACGTGGCCGATCAAGCTTCTCATATAAACAGAGGATTGATTCAAATACTTTAGAACACGGTTCTTTTTTGGAATAAAAAATCAACCGGTTCCGCCATTTCCATATGGCCCAGATTGATAGCAATAGAACGGGTCTCCACTTGCAATGCATGTTGCTCCATGCTTTAAATGCTTCATAGATAAAAGGGGCGTTGACGAAGACGAAACCAAAATGAGCACACAAGGTCTGCGAAATCAGCTGGACCTGAGGACATTGTAGAAAAATATGTAAATTATTTTTCAGAATTTGTTCTGCAAAGGGAGCAAATGGCAGGGCCATGCCAATTGCACTTCTGGAGGTTCTCCCAAGTGAGGTTCCTGTCATGAAAAACCAGCCAGGCAAAAATAATGATTTTTAAAGGGCATCCTGTTTTCCAAAAAACTGGCGGAAAGATATTACCACTTGAAACAGATTCAGATAATAGTATTTGTAGATATATGTGCTTTGCTTGAACAACCGATGAGCCACCAAGACCTCTCCAGGTGAGGCAGTCCCTGTGCGACGTGCGAAACAATCCAGACGATTTCAAAGAAGCAATGATAGCATTCCATTGGGATTCCAGAGCACCATGAAATTGCATTTCTGAAGCAGATTTCCAGATTGGAATCACACCATCCCATCTTTGTATCACGCTGGCCCAAAAGAAATATCCCTTGTAGTGTAAATTTCTCAAAAGCTGCGAAGGAATATGGATCTTTTCTCCTGCACCTGCAAATGTATCTACACCAATGATGATATTGGATCTGGATTGGAAATTCCAAATCAAGTTTTCTCTAAAGAACGACTCCAATCTCTGAAAACCTCTCCATATATATGAGCCGGTGGAGGATCCTGTGGACTGCTGTCTATACCAATATGTCATGTCTTAATCCCCCATGTACTTGGCTCTTACGGTCTTGCTCCAGATGGAATCACCCATAATCGCTTTCTACATAGATTTACATAGTAGAGCTCTTCTAAAGGAGTGTAAGTCCAGAATACCCCATCCACCTAAATTTTTCGGCCGAGTCAGCTTCGAAAGTCTACTCAGATGATATGTCTTCTTTTCTTTCTATCTGCCCCAAATGTTGTATGAAGGGTTTCCTTTCAGTAGGATATTTCAAAAAATTCCAGTTTTCTAACTAATGTAACACTCTAAAATCTGCAGGAGGTTTTGATAACACTCAAGAAAGTGCAATGGGATGTAATGGAGGTTGTTCATCCATTCTCAGGCCAACAGTCATAATGGCAACACTCAGAGTTAACAGTCATGATATGAGGTTTATGTTCGCATTCGTTGATAATAGAGGTTTCTTTTCGCATTGATTGATAGCAGAGGGGAAGTAGCTATGTATTCGTATCAGTAAACACGACATATTTTGAAGGTATAGGAAATTTAGAAGAAATAAATGACAAAATACACAATTAACGAAGACTAAAGTAGATTATTCTAACCCTGTGAATCTTTCCTGCATTGATTTTTCCAATCCAACATTACAGCGAGTGTAGCACAAGTTTGCAAGGTATTTTTAACTCTCAACTTTAATTTTCAACTTTCATTTCCCTGGCCTTTCATTCAATTCATTGATTTACGAGGAACCGACTAAAATTATTATGTATCCAATGGTTGATTGATCTTTATATAGTCATGTGTAGACTCTAGATTTTTTTATATAGTCCATCATGTCATCGATGGACTAAGTCTTTCAGAAAAGTCATGGCTTTTTGCCCCTCGTGAGGAGGAAATGATGAAATTGTTGTGGAATGATAACCATAAGGTTACACTCTATAAGAATCTCTTAATCTTTCCATTCAACCTGAAGGTTTGATGTGGATTTGTGTCTCCTTATATTTACTTCTGCTTGTAATTACATCTTTCTCTACTCAACTGGGAAAAATCAATCCATTGAAGTATTTCACTTCATATTATTTCATATATTCGTTTTTCCAAGGGATTGGAAGTGGTGTTATGAAGCTTTTGAAGCGTCAATAAAGGCAAGCGATTTCACAGTCCCAATAAATGGCCTTCAACAGGTATGCAGTTCATCATTATTTTTCATACTTTTCATACTTGTCCAGCCCTTAAAAATATATTAAAGTGACATTATTGACATTTTTACATCATAACCACACACTACATTTGCTGTGGTATCTCCATTTTCTTTAATTTGTAAAATTTTATTATTTCTTGTCAACCCTCCATTAACACAAGATTGTTCAATTACGAGATTACCCCATTAGATGGTGATAACTAATCTTACTGATTCACAGACCTTTTTTTTAATCTTGTAAATAACTACTACCATCTACTACCTCTTTGAGGATGCAGAATATATTAAAGTATTGATCATGCCGAATATATTCGACTACTCATCATCTACCGCTATGAAAACATCTTCCATCCTACCTTATTAGGACATATTCATGAAATTACTTTGATGTTCCACATAGATATCTTGACATAGTATAATAAGGCTGATAGGGTTCCTTACATTTTCCATGAAGACATCATTACTTTGAAACTCTGATGTTTGACATGGAAATCTTGAGATATCATAATAAGACCGATAGGGTTCTTTATTTAGGGTTTTTTGTAGCGAAGATCGGAACATCAGTATAGAGTAATCTCTTTATTAATTTGAATTCTTATTTTATAGTAATAAATTATACAATTCTCATTTTATAGTAATAAATGAATAATTTTTCATTTTATAGTAATAAATGAAATAAATTAGTTAAAGATGTAATTCTATAAAATAGATTAAAGTGATAATATTGGCATTTTTACATCATAACCACATTTTTTTGTTGTATCTTCATTTTCTTTCATAATTTGTAAAATTTTATTTCTTTATTTTCAACCAACCATTCAAACAAGATTATTCAATTTTGACAACCATTCAAAGAAGATTGTTCAATTATGAAATAACTCCATTAGATGATGATAACTAAGCTTAGTGTTTGGAACATTTTTTATATTATTGTAAATAACTACTACCATCTCTTTTCTATTTTTAGATGATTCCATGACTGACAACCATAATGCTTACAAAATGCTTATAAAAGCCTAGAATTGATGTCATTTGAACTCACTGTAATCAAGCTTACTATTAAGCCTAGCATTTGTAAAATCAAACTTTATTTAAAATCCCATATTTCTTCTCTTATGTTAAAAAAGTTTTTTCTTTATTAACTCTCTAGTTTTTGAAAACATAGAAATTAATGCTATAAAAAAATTGAGAAATAATAAGTGTGCTTCCCATAAAATTATGTAGAATTTTTAACAAGAGAGAAGTGTTAAAATAAAACACCAAGGCTCTATTAATAACCACACAACTAAAGATTGGTTTGCATATAGGGCTACAACTTAATTTTATTTTTCCGGTGGGCCTTCTCGGTCTTTTCTAAAGATATAGAATGCCAATAGTTATCCATTCAACTACTATTGTGTCTCCCACTTCATTCTCTTCATTCAGCATCTAAGAAATAAGTTGTGTGTGTGGGTGTCCATGTAGCTGTTGAAATGAAGGGTTTTTAAGGAGACCCTGAAATCATAGAAAAATTAAACAACATTGTTAATGAAAAGAAATCATATTATTAGAAAAATGCATCAATGAAAAGAAACCCCATTATTAGAAAAACATATCAACCAAACTTGATTTCATTGTAAGGACCAAATTTGAAAACTATTCTTAAACAAAAAAATGACCAACCAAGCCATACAACAACAACACCACAGAGGTGTATTACATATTACAATATTTCCCCTATTAGATATTGAAAACTTTCATTACAATATTTCCGTATTAGATATGGAAAATTTTCATTTTAATTACATAGATTTTGAATCTATAAAGAGTGAAGTTTTTAATGGAGATGAAAGTCTATTGATAGTGTTCTTTGATTGAGCAATGTTAAGAGAAAATTATAATTCCCTTGGTTGTTGAAAGTATATATTTATTTTTTTGGTTTTTTTAAAATTGTTTCAAGCTTAAAAGAACAGATAATATATTTTAGAGACAAATAAAAAATAAAAAAACTTTTTCCATTGTGCAAATAGATTTATATTTTCAATGATGTAAATCCAAATACTTTTGAAGATGTTCTAATGAATAGAAGAAACATATGTTTACCTTTTTTTAATAGAATTTGAGAAAAATGTTTGCCTATTTACTAAATTCTATTGAGATTTTATAGTGTTTTAATACAACCATTTTTTAAATTTTAAAGATTTAGAGGACCACCATTTCATTTTGGCATTTTTTTATATAAAGAGTTTATTTAATATATACTTGTTAATAGAAGTGCAGTTTTTTTTATAACTTTTCATCTTTGAAAGATTAGATAAATATATACCCTTTTAAATAAAATTAAGACTAACCCTTCAAATTTAACCACTAAAAGTGACGAAAAAATTATTGGAACGGCAAAATATCTGAAAGGGAGATTTTGAAGGTTCTGCACACCGTTTTCTCTATGTTGGTAGATTCTCCAAACATGGCACCTTTAAGGTTTACGGAGTGTGTCCGTTTTTCACCATTTTAAGTCTATGTTTCTCTAACACTGCGCGGGTACCCTGATTTGCTTGCATGCCCCCCTCTGCTTAGGATCACAACAGCCAATTTGCTTGAAGTTTTTGGCTGAGCCAAAGTTGACTAAGAATGATAAATTTAGCAGGGCAAAAGTTGACTAAGAATGATAAATTTAGCAGGGCAGATGTCGTCCTCGTGAGGTTTAAGAGGTTATGTTTTGATTATTTTTTATTTAATATAATTTTTAAATAAATATTGGTATGTTTTTTATTTTTTTTAAATTTATTTGAATTACATTTATTTTTATTTATATAAATTTGTGGATTTATAATTATTTTAAAATAATATAATATTAAAAGATACAATATTTTTTAATATTTAAAAATATTGAATTGTGTAATTACTTTTTAAAATTATTTTATGATGATATTTTAAATTTGGTTCAAAGTTGTAACGGGAAAAAAATAGTTATGATTGACATAGTGGTAGTGAAGGGCGGCCAGTGTCTAAAAGAATTGTGCAATAAAAGAAATAAATTTTAATAAAAAAATATTTTAATGATAATAATAACAAATAATAAAAATAAAGAAAAAAATTTATTTAAAGTGTTTTTAATATTATAATGTTTGTTCATCATATTAGATTCACATGATAATGTCATTTTAAATTAAATAAATAATTTGGATGACAAAACTTTGAAGTTGGGTGGACATTCATAGATGGCTCAAAGGATTGGAAAATTTTTAATGTTGATGGATTTCAATTTATTGAGCCTAGAGGCTCATTCTATAGCCCAATATGATGTATAATGTTGTTTTTCCGTCATCAAATTTGAAATTTTGCTCATGCCAATCAAAAAATAAAAATAAATAAATAATTATACAAAACATTTAAATAATATTTGTTCATAAAAAAAATTGCACATAAAGAAATTGGATCCCTCTCTGCTCATGCTAGATCGGTATTAAAGATAGATCTTTTAAATCTAAAACACGATCATCTTTATGTTAATCGTAGTCCAATGGGGCAGCTTAATTGGACATGTGAAAATGAAATGTTATGTGTTTATTACAATTCCTTTGTTTTTTTATGTTTATGATAAACATATAAAATTAATTATATAATAATGTGAAAAGAAAATTCTCAATAAAAAAACATGTAACTAAAAAAAATCAAAATCCTATATATTACTCTCACATCAACTATGTCTACATCCTTACTTTCTAAACGCACAAACAATGACACTCCTCCTTTAACTTCCTCTAAACAATTCTATAAGATTTCACAATTTTCTAAAAATATATGATATTAGAGCCCCTTACTTACTCCACTCCAATTCTCAAATAAAAGTAAGCCCACACAAACTAGGGCATCTAATAAGTTACTTGTTTTTATTTACAATTATCTACTTTCAAATTTGTTTTTATCCACAATAATTTATTTTTAGGGCCAATACACTTTTAAAACTGAATTTATTAACCAATATAAGTAAAATATTAAGAATTTTGCCAATAAATAATAGAACACCAAATCAAAAGGTTTTGTTTTATAAAAAAATAAATATTAAAAAAAATATAAATTCAAAATACACTTATAACTGATTAAAAAGATTAAAATAAAACCATATATATATACTCGAGTCAAGTTTACCAACAACTATCCAAATAACCCTAACACTAAACATGTAAGAGCACCATGTACGAAATGCATAAATGCGAAACGCTCTGTAAAATAATAAAGAAGAAGCATGCTTATTTATAACTATTGAAATAATCCTAAATATCCATAAACATATAAGATCTCAAAAGAACTTTGGATCCTCGAAAAATTTAATCCTATCTTTCGCATTGCAATCAATCTTATATTAATTTCGTAATTTTATAAATCTGGTTTCCTTGATTTCTTCCGCTGCATTAAGTTATCATTATTTCTAATTATGAGAAGGAAATTGTAGATTAATCTACCTGTTCTTGCATTAAGTTATTTCTATCTATGAGAAGGAGACTGTAGAACTGTTTTTGATGATTGAAGGTTTTTTTCCTATATAGGCGTCTGAGAGTGTGTACAATCCGGCCATTTCGTTTTCTTTAACAAAAACTTAAGTAATTCTCTGTAACTCTTTGCCATGTGCAATAAAAATTCAATTAATTTGAATGCACAAATTGATATATTGAATCAAGGAGAAGATGGGAATAACTAAATCAAGAAAAATGAGAAATGATAACGATAAATTTTATTACCATTTTATTGTGTAATACATGAAATCCACCAAAATCAATAACTAATTCATTCCTTCCTCCTGTGAAGTTGAATTCAACACAGTAAAAATCAAATGAAATCAGAGATATACGGCATACGCACAGTGCTCCACCTACAAATATGTAGAGTTCTCCTCCTACAAATTGAGAGCTCCACAGCAGGACTACAATGCCCAACTTGGAGAAAGGAGTGGGTGAACCTAAGAGAAGCGAGCGAACCAATTATTGCAACAATTTAAAATAGACCCACAGCAGGTCTAGATTCAACGGTGTAAACTGATTCACCGTGACAAAACAACTATATCATTTCGAATTTATCCGTTAGAAGAGATCATAGTTACGACCCCATGAAAGCGAGGAAAAATAATTCATATATAGGGATTGGATGGGATTACCGTTGCAATAAAATGGTAGATTTTCCCAGGTGCTTTTTGAGATATCTAATGGTAGCACACATGATAGAATTTTTAAGTATCTTTCCAACGTGGCATTCATAAGATTTGCTCGGATGCATTAAAAGTTATAATGGTACACATAGGTTATTTTAAATAAATTATTGTTTTTAAGGCAAAATTTGGGGATATTTGCAAATTGATTCTAAACACTAAAATTCAAAACATAGGTGGGATTCTTGTAAATTGATTCCAAACACTAAAATTTGAGAGCTCGGAGTTGGTGATGGGACTTTCTTTCATATTGCTTGTATCTTACTACACTACCGGCGTAGGGGTGATGCCTCCACACATTTGAACATGACTGGGACTCTTGCAAATCGATTCCAAACACCAAAACTCCGAAAGCAGGAATTGGTTATAGGACTTGCTTTCGTATTGTTTGTATCTAGGACTTGCTTTCATATTGTTTGTATCTACCTCTAGAAATAAACTCAACTCTCACATTCTTATTATAGTAAACATGAATTTCTTCAATAGCTTTATAAAATTAAATTTACATCCACACATCACACATGTATATTTATTTCGAAAATAGTTTTTGATATTTTAGATATCACCAATTTTATATCTTGTTTCAATATAAAAGTAAATATATACCACCTTTAAATTTTATAATTAGATCACACAAGAAATAAGTTTATGCTGGAATTGCCAATTTCTGGCTCTAGGGTTTGAACACCTACAGCGACGGCAGGCTCTGTAAATCTGCAGCACTCTGCAAAATCTGATGGATTCAGGTCCTTCTCTTCAACGGACTGAGGGTACACACCCTCATGGATCCCCAACCGGGGGGGGGCGATGAACCTCCCCCACAAAGCGACAACGAACAGTGCGTAAAAACGGCAGCAGAGGGAGCCACAAATCAGGATGGGGACAATGAAGTTCCAGAAAACCGGCAAGCAAAACAAGGGGAAAAGTCACCAGAAGTTCATTCTGCTACATGCAAACCAGTAGCCGCGGTTCGCCCAAGGGTTGAGCTACCAGGCCATCGAATCGACGCAAAGATCCAGTTCATGAAAGATCATGCTCTAATAGGGAAGTTCATTGGTCTATGGCCAACCGAAAGAGCCCTAAGAAGCTGGATAAATGCGAAGTGGCACCCTAAGGGACATATCACCCTGCAGCTGGGGCTGAAAGGATTTTTTACTGCTATCTTCAACTGCTTGGAGGACATAAACAGGGTCCTTGATGGTGGACCTTACTTCTTCAACGTGGCCGGTCTGTTTCTCAAAGGATGGATGGAGCGCTTCAATCCAGATACGGTGGACCTCAACTGGGCTCCGGTGTGGATCCGCTTATACTCACTCCCCGTGGAATACTGGGAGGAAGACTTCCTACAGGCAATAGTAAACGCCCTGGGCGAGTTTGTCAAAATAGCGGAGGAAACGAAAACATGTAGATATACTTCTTATGCTAGAATCTGCGTTTACATGAATCTCAATCAGGCTCTTCCAGATGCGGTAAGCATTTCTCACTATGACATTGAATGGCTACAAACTATTGACTATGAACATGTGCCCTTTCGATGTCGAAGATGTCATGCCCTTGGGAATTTATTCAAGGATTGTCCTCTAACACAGAAATCCCCCCCTGCCTCGGATCCGGAAGCCTCTGAAGCAGGTGGCTTCATCAAAGTCACGAATCGCCGGAGAACCCACAAGAAACATGCTCCAAAACCAAAGGTAGTGCAAACCAGCCAACCAGGGCCATCCACAAGCAACAGTTTTGGTGCCTTAGCTAACCAGACGGAAATGCAAACGAATTTGCCGGAGCCAGAACCCATGAGCGATGACCATTCAAAAGGAGGAAAACCCACAATGTTACAAGCAGATACTCAAGGTAAGGAGGCTTCGACCTCAGACAAACAAAAAGAAATAGTATGGAGTGATCAAACCATGCAACTGGAGACTCCAAATCCAGATGCTCGCTCAGAAGAGGAACCCATGGAAGAACCAGATTACTCTCAATTTATGGAGGAAGAAACAGAAACAATAGACATTGGGGATCTGGACCTTCCCGGTCTCGAAAAAGCCTGCACCACAAATAACTTCGACAACATTCCAGCAGGACAGCTTAAGAATCTGGAAGAAGTTTTATCTCGGGCACAGAGGCAGAAATCTTTGGGTATACAGACAAGAGGCCCTTGGGATGGACGATTTATAGTCAAAGATATAAAAAAGCGAGGAAGGAAAACCATTCTTCAAAGAACAATCAAATGTGGTCATATCTTAGTGGAATCAGGCAGGTGTGCCAAGTTAACTAAGTACTATAGTCCTGAAAACACTCCTTCTCAATGAAGCTAATCTCTTGGAATATAAGAGGGCTTAATGGCCCCAGGAAAACCCGCATCCTTAAAAATATGTTAAAGCAAGAAAACCCTCAGGTTCTATTCTTGCAAGAGACAAAGTGTGATTCCAACGCACTTGATAGATTCGCTGCTAAATTCTGGCCCGGAAGTCATAACATAGCAGTAGATGCAGATGGTGCCTCGGGAGGCCTAGCCATTATTTGGGACTCCAGAGCCATCGAGCTCAACGATTTTCATGCTCACAGGAATTTCCTCCAAGCAACTTTTCATATCATAGGCACAAACCAACATGGGCTTTTAACTAATGTTTATTTCCCACAGGAAACCTCTCGAAAAGCGGAGATCCTAAACTCCATCTTGGCTCTCAACCAGAACAGACCGCTCCCTCTATGGATCGCAGGAGGTGATTTCAACATGGTCACAAGATTGGAAGAAAGGAGAGGGGGTAGATGCAAAAGTTCTCAGGAAGGATCGCTTCTGAAGGATTTCATACAAAACAACTAGCTCATCGACCTCCCCTCTAATAATGGGGTTTTCACTTGGACCAACAGACAAGCAGGGAGCCGGCAAATCGCTTCTCGGTTGGATAGGTTTCTTCTCTCTGACAATGCCATTCATCTGGGGGGGGGATTTTGCGGCATCCATCCTGCCCTTCACGGGATCTGATCACTGGCCCATTTCACTTCACTAGTCTCATCTTGGAAACAATATCCGCAGGCCTTTCCGCTTTGAGGCCTTCTGGATGACACATCCAGACTTCCACAATTTAATCAACACAAAATGGAAAAGCTTCCATCCACCTCCAGGCTCCAAAATGTTCCAATTCCAACAAAAACTTAAGCACCTAAAAGGTAAGATCAAGCACTGGAATCATACTTCATTTGGCAATATATTTCAGGGAAAAGCAAACATTGAGTTGGATATGAAGCAACTACAACAAAAGATCATCACAGTGGGCAGATTAGAGGAACTGGCAGAACAGAAAAAAACCCTTGAATTGCAACTAGTGGAAAAGGAAAAGCAGGAAGAAATATTGTGGAGGCAAAAATCAAGAATTAGGTGGCTCAAGGATGGAGAGAGAAACACCAAGTTCTTTCATAGCGCCACAATCCAGCACAGGATGCATAACAATATCACTCATATTCAAAATGAGCAAGGCATCAGAGTGGAAAAGCATGAAGAAATAGAGTCTGAACTTTTAAATTATTTCAAGCAAGTGCACAGAGAACCAAATATAGACATATCTCAGGCCATAGGAAAAATTACAGGCAATATCCCCAGACTTATTTCAGAAGAGCATAATCAAATGCTTCTCAAGCCTGTTGATCCTCAAGAAGTGGAAATAGCAGTGCGACAACTAAAAGCTGGCAAAGCTCCAGGACCGGATGGATTCACCTCTAACTTCTTCCATAATTTTTGGGACCTCATCAAGACTGAGGTCTGGTAGGTGGTGGAAGAATCCTGCTCTCTCTGTTGGATGTTTCTAGGGATAAATGCTACTTTCATAGCCCTGATCCCCAAGGTGGAGAAGCCTTGCAAGCCGGACAAGTACAGGCCGATAGCACTCTGCAACATAATCTATAAGATTATCTCTAAAATTATAGCCTCTAGACTCAAGCTCCTACTTCCACTCATCATCTCGCCTGAGCAATCCGGATATGTTGAAGGAAGGCAGATCACGAATGCGATCATCCTTACTCATGAAATAATTCATTCCCTGAAGATCTCCAAAAAGCCAGGTATGCTACTCAAACTTGATCTTTCCAAAGCTTTTGACAGCCTAAGTTGGAAGTATATTGAAAAGACTCTTATAGCATTTGGTTTTGATGCTTCCTGGGTCCGGTGGATTATGAGCCTCATCTCATCCTCATTCTTCTCTGTTCTAATTAATGGCATACCCTCCGAGACCTTTCACCCTACCTGTGGTATTAGGCAGGGCGACCCCCTCTCCCCTTTCCTGTTTATCATTATGGCGGAGGGTCTAGGGAGAAGTATTAAACATGCTCAGCAAGCTGCCCGTCTCAAACGCCTCTCCTTTCATAACTCCCCTGTTTTTACCCATCAACAATTTGTTGATGACAATATGCTTTACGGGCATCCCTCAGTCCAAGAGGCCAGACAACTCAAAACTCTTTTAACAGACTTCTTGGAAGCCTCTGGTGCCTCTATCAATCACTCCAAATCTCAAATCTTCTTCTTTCATACTCCCTCTGTTATCCAGTCAGCCATCTCATGCATCCTACGCTTTTCCTCTGCCAAACTTCCCTCCTCGTATCTTGGAGCCCCGCTCATAGCCTCTGGCCTAAAGCACTCTTCCTGGAGAACCCTCCTAGATAACCTGGAAGGGCGGCTCTCCTCCTGGACTCACAGATCTCTTAACATGGCTAGCCGTCTTGTTCTAATTAAAGCTGTCCTTCAAGCCATGCCCTTATACCTCTTCTCCATCCTTGCAGCTCCCAAATGGGTTCTCAAAGAACTCAAAACTCTCCAAAGAGCGTTTCTCTGGGGCAGCAGTGGTCTACGACGCAAATGGGCTCTTGTCAAATGGGAAACCGCTTGCCTTCCTAAGAAAGGAGGTGGCATTGGGTTAAGAGACCCCACTCATAGCAATGCTGTTATGGGAGCTCGAATCTGGTGGAAATGGCTTTCGGAACCTCCCACTCCTTGGGCCCTGTTATGGACAGCCAAATATGTGGGAAACTGTCCAAGGGAGGAACTCATCAGAATATCAGAGACTAGTAACGGCTCAATCATGTGGAACTCAGCAAATCAGCACAGGTACCTCATACAGCAGCACAGCTTTTGGGAAGTGAAGAATGGTGATCAGGCCAGATTTTGGGACGACTCTTGGCAATAGATGCCTAAACTCAGGGAACTTATCCAATAAAATGTTCCTCTGGAACAGGATTGGCACCCCCAAAACATGGTGAGGAAATTTTGGTGCAATACCTCTCAGCAAGACTACAGAGAATGGCTTAAAGCGACTCAGATCATTCCACAGGGGACGAGGCAAGACCAGCAAACCCTGGATACAGAGTTAACAAAAAGGAAAATACAGCATTCTGAGGAAAAAGACATTCTCAGATGGGGATATGAAGAAAGAGGAATCTATTCCACTAGAGAAGCATACAATATACTTATCAAAGATCAAATAAGACCCGATCCGCTCTGGAGCAAAATATGGGATCCATCCATCTGGCCGAAAGTGTCTACCTTTCTTTGGCTCCTCTGTCATAAGAGAATTCTCACTTCGGATAATCTGAGAAAAAGAAATTTCAGTGACCCCTCCATTTGCCCCAATTGTAAAAAGGAAGAGGAAACCATTGAACACCTCATGTATTACTGTTCGTTGGCCTATAAGCTTTGGCAAAAAATAAACTTCCGTTGTCAAAAAGAAGGAGGAGCCAATGGAGATATAACGGCTACAATACGCAACTGGGACCCCCACCCCTTTCAAAGCAAGATCTTGAACTTTCTCTGGAAGCTCATCCCAGGATTTGTAACATGGGCCATATGGAAGGAGAGAAATGGTAGAATTTTCAAAAACCAATCCAGACCGCTGGATGACATATGGAAAATCATTAATCAAAACATTGAAGAAACATTATCTCTAAAAACTTGGTACCAAGAGGATTTTCCCACTCTTCCTCAGGAACAATCAATATGGAATAACTGGAACTTCCATAGAAGGCAAGAACAGCTGATCAAAGGAACAAAGCCTCAGAGAGATCCCTCAACGGCGAAATGGTTCCCTCCCCCCAGGAATATGTATAAACTAAATTTTGATGGTGCATCAAAGGGCAACCCAGGGAAATGAGGGTTTGGAGGGATCTTCAGAGATCATAAGCGAGCTAATATCATAACCTTTTTGGGCTCACAAGGGTGGGACACCAATAACTCAGCTGAGTTAGAAGGTCTTTGGCAGGGGCTACTTCTAGCACAAGACAGGAATCTCTTCCCGCTCCTTATAGAGGGAGACTCTCAAATCCTCATCCAAATGGTCACGAGAATTCTACAGGGGTCCCCTTCCTCCAAGATCAGTAACAGTTGGAGAATGTCTCAACGGCTACTGCACATTGAGCGCTGGCTTTCCTCCCACAGAGCGATCTCCTTAAAACACATACGGAGAGACGGGAACAAAGTTGCAGACCTCTTGGCTAATATGGGAGTTGATTGTGGGCGACATCTACATGTTGGATCACCAGCAAATTTCATCTCGGATTCCCACCTCCACGACTTCAATAATCTTGTCCAGAAGGAAATGTCTGAGATCGAAGAAACTCTCCCGGATCCGGGTGGCATAACCGCTTCCACAGTTATCCATGCAAGAAGTTAATGCCCAGTACTGCCAGCTGCAGAGCAGCGTGGCCTCCCGGGACGTTAACTCATGCGAGCAGGGGAAGAGTTTTAATGTGAGATCGGGAGGCGGATTTGCATTTATGCTCTGCGTGGATCGACGCAAAATTCCTCCTGTTATAAACATGCCGCTCCATTGTTTTCTTACCAAGCTTGGTGCTCAGTTGCGCGATTATGGAACTTGGTCTGAGGAGGCTATGGGTGTTGGTTTAAATTTCGTTCACGGCCACGAGCTCCAAGCCATCTATCTCCAGGGTAATTTCTCCCCTGTTCTGAATTCCTGCTCTCTGTTGTTGTCCGCAAGTTCTGTGGATGCTTATAAGCTCTGTTATACTGTGGTTGTTTACAAGCTCTGTTATTCTGTGGTGTCGGTCGCAAGCTCTGTTGGGCATCCCTCTTGCCTCATTCGTCTCCGTCCTGTTGGTCATCCCGTCCATAACCCATCTCTGTCCAATCTCCTGTCTATCACCATGGTTCGCTCGGGTAAGAGGCATTGTCCTGAGGGGCGTCGTGACAATCGCTTGCATCCTCCAGTTGGTCATGCCATGGAAACGGCGCCGGAACCTTTCAATCCCTCTCCCATCCATGAAGTTGGGCCTTCTGTTGGTTCTGGTCGTAAACCTCTGCCGAATAGTGCTTTCCAAACAACGCACTTTAAGTTTCAAAGTAATCTGCATAGACCCCTGGTCACTGCCCACATCACTCTCATTCTCTCGGAAGAGGAAAACCTTGTCACCCCCCTGGCCTGCATTGCCCCTGATCCTTCTCCAAACAGTGAGAATTCTTCGGACAAAGACAGTATGGAGATTTGGGAAAAAGAGAAAGCTGAACAGGAAGCTGGTCTCAACAGTCTTCCTCCCCTGGAAGATACAGGACCGACCGCTGAGGACAGGATTCATGGCGAAGCTGATCATACCATAGCAATCCCTGACAGTGACTTAAGCGGCAATGAAGGTTTGAAGACTGGTGATATTGGTCGGGATGAGAAGAAGGACAGCGGCCCAGCAAAGGAGAAGTAGCGCCACTTGGGACTGTCTCTTTTTGTTTCGGTTTCTGTTTCAGGCACGTGGTCAAGTTTCTATGCATTTTTCCTACTATTTTTTGGCTCCCAGTTGGATTCCTGGTGACACTTTATATGCTGGGTTGCATTGTTTTTTGTATCTCTATGCCGGCTCAGTTCTTCTCCTCGGCAACATTCGTCCTTCTCTATGTCTGATATCTGGTTTCTTGCACTTTGTAACTGGTCTCCCCAGCTTATGTCTGTAATGGGGCAATTCTGTTCTGTCGAGTGCTGCCATGCCTCGACAATATGTAAAAATATTTTGCTTTTCAGTTAATAGAAGTTAGTATTTGCAGAGAAAAAAAAAATTATAATTAAGAAATTTGGATAAAATAGCTATAAATATTTAATATTAAATAATATTATTTTTTTTATTTGGTGGAAATTATAATTATATATATATATATATATATATATATATATATTTGTGGCACTTAGAGGCACTATCCAACTCAGTGTGGAAGAGATGTTGTCATGTCATCTCCTGTTTTGTTATTTAAACATTATGATTTGGTAAAATTACATACAAATAAAAACTAGTATAGATCCATCTTAATCACAGATAGATCAAATCCCTTGAAATGAAAACTTATTTTAGAGTGCAAAATTTGAATAAAATATTTGTACGTCAACATATTTGATCCTTGGAATATATATAGAGAGATCGCTAGTAATTTTTTTATTGTTTATGTTCCATTTCTTATGTATACCAACATAGATCCATCTTAAGAACAGATGTGACATAAGCTTACACGCAAACTTTTTTAGAGTGCAAAATACAATGTGTTATTTTTCATTGTTTAAATTGTATTTTTGAATGCTAAATAGAATTCACATAAGAACAATTAAAAATTTTAACCATAAAAACTTAAAAAGAAAATCTATGTATAGACATATATGAAGTTGATATAAACATAAATTAGTTAAAATAGATTTTCAAATAGTTTATAAAAATCTCTTGTTGAAATATTTCTGAAAAGTATAAGATTTAAACATGTGATTCACATTTTTTTTATTTGAACTTAATTTTTTATTTTTATTTTAAAGGGGCACGGACTAACCAACAAACTTACACATCCCCTCATGTTGGGTTGTAAAATGAGCCTCTCGGCTCAAAAATGGATCAAAATTTACCAAGGACATTTAATAGTGACACTCCTTAAAATATTTTAACTATTAAAAAAAAACCAATTGCTTTATATAATGTATATATATTTCTTTTTAAACTTTTAACTACAGTATTCTTTTATAAAGTTGATATGAGATTATGTTGATAGTGAAATATTTTACCACTTCTCCTTATTATGGACATCTAGAGTGAGATTACTGATTTTTTTATACTTTTAATTAAACAAACCAAACACGTATATTATTATTTTTTTATTATATCATACATTTTTTTAATTAGATATTTTTTTTTTTAACTGATATGTGTTAACTCTATACTGAGAACAAACATATTTACACATCTCTCTCATAAAAATTAATAATTAATAAAAATATATATTAATTAAAAAAATTGAGGTAAAAAAGAAGTGAATATCGTTTGTTACAATACCATTTACCATATGCCTCAAGAAGAAATATAAGATAGATAGATATATATATATATATATATATATATATATCCTAGATCCATCTTAATTCAATATCTACGAAGCCCCTAGAGGGATCAAATATTTTTCAATGCAAACTTCTTTTAGAGTGATGCCTCTCAGGTGCTTGGTAGATGAGGAGATAAGATCCATATAAAAGTCCCTAATATATATCATATATATTTTCTTGATTAGTTGTTACATGACCAAGACCCCATGAGTACCTAAAAAATTTGTCCTTCTCGGGGTCATAGAGTATCCCTCCCCCCTGATGTTATGGATTCATTCAATGTACAAAAGATGGAAATCTATTGTCCATGGTTTATCCATAGGAAGTACTCCCAATTTTGTACACTAAAAAATGGAATCCATATGATGAGGTGGATAATGAAGCCCTACAGTCTTTGAATATTCTGGTACCAAAGGTTTGAACAGTCAAAAAAGAAACAACATGTTCCAACAAGAGGGGAGATTGAACATGGAGGTTGAGGCGATAAGAATGTTGATGCAAAAAAGTGTCCATAAGAGTGTACAAGAAAAAGACATTCAGTAGCAAGGTGCAGCTCACAGTGCAAAATTTCCTCAGCAAAGAAAGTCGCATGCTGCATAATTAAGTTTGGGATCCTGACAACCTGAAGTCAAAAATGGAGGAGCAACATAACAAGACACATAGCCAAAACCAACATTTTGTGTGTGATCTAGGATGATTGAGAAAATAGAGACATATGACTAGGAGATCACATATTTTCCCACCTGGAGAGTATGATACAAGAGCATCAATCTAGGCCTAGTCATTTTGGCTTTGACCCCAAACGGTCATGAAAGCTTCTAAAGGCGAATGGACTTCCCTCATAAAAAAATTGTACAAAATGGAAAATTGCAGTGAGAATCTAGGTTGTTAGTTTAACCGTGTGGCATACTGTAGCAATGTCAATTGGTAAGCCAAGGCTTTAGTTTCCTTTAGTGATTGGTCATTCCTGATGGAGTAAGAAACCACAACACATCACTCTTGTCTGCAAGTATAGTCAACTTGTGTCATTAAGTCTCAAGGATTATTTCTATTTTAAACCACTACATATAGATTTTTCCATGCCAAGTAAGTAAACTACTACACTGGTGAAACTTAACACAAAATCTCAGTGTTTATTGTTATTATAATCTGACATATAGAAAGTTAGTTAAATGTTTACAATACTTACAAAATATATATATGTTTAATTTGGGATAAGAGACAATGTTAGAGCAAATCACATTCATTATTACAATAAAATTTTCAATTTTTATACACAATATCCCTAACATTCCAACAAATAAATTAAATATCTTAAGACTTAACATGAATAAAATCTATAAGATAAAATTGTCCTATAAACCACATCTATTCAAAAATTAGATTTGAATTAAACATAAATTAAATAAAACTTCCAAATTATAATTACATTTAGCTTCTTTTCCAAGATTTACCAATTACGCTTCTATGAAGCATCTTTTCCACAAAAAGTGGTTGTCACAAATACATGGAGGATTAAAATAAATTAATTTCTTTTTTAGTATTAAAAATGAACATGGTAATGAAAAGTATTTTGATAAATGGAAGGTCAACACTAGGCACTAGTTTAGATCTATTTTAACTAGAGATTTTCCAAGCGCTTAAAGGGATCAAACCTCTTGAGTCTAAATCCATACTAACTCCTAATCTACCAAACACTGAGAGAGATCAAATCTTTCTGCATCATAAGATATTCACATCTCAAGTGATTTGATCCCTCTAGGCTTTTGGTAGATTCAAAGTTAATATGGATCTAGGCTAGTTTAATTATCATTTTTAAGTATGTTATATTCCACATGAATAATAGAGCAAATCTTTCTGCATCATAAGATATTCACATCTCAAGTGATTTGATCCCTCTAGGCTCTTGGTAGATTCAAAGTTAAGATGGATCTAGGCTAGTTTAGTTATCCTTGTTAAGTACGTTATACTCCACATGAATAATAATGTAAAAAAAATAAAATTAACGTGAATTTATTTTTATAACATAACATAACATATCAAGATAGGACAACATCTCTTGCACTCCAAGTTGTTGAACACAGGCAAAAAATGCCATAAAAGTTAGAAAATAGCCCTAGAAAGAAAAAGAAAAATACCTAAGGGGCCAATGTACACTGGCAACCTTATTAACACTATTTTAAAAGCTTTACACATTGTTTTCTCTATGTTGGTGGATTCTCCAACATGGGAGTTTTAAGGTTTCTAGAGTTGTCCTTATTTTTCAACATTTTAAGTTTCCATTTCTCTATCATTGAGCACCCACTCTGATTGCTTGATTGGCTCCCAGGATCAAGAGCTAATTTTCTTGAAGTTTTTCGCCATAAAAAATAGAGCCAAAGTTGAATAAGAATGATACAATTAGTAAAGTAGATATCGTCTTCTTGAGGTTTGAAATGAGATTTAAAAGAGTATGTCAATGGATGAGCTTGTTGGAGATGTGAGATAATAATTTTCTAGAGGTGTGAGATAATAATCATTGGAAGTTTTGATTAATCTTTTTATTTAATTTTTATTTATTTATTTATTTTAATTTATAATCATTTATAATATTTTGAAATAATATAATATAAAAAAATATAATTTTATTTAAAAACTTTTAAAATAATATTAAAATTGGTAATAAATGAAGTGTTTCCTCCTCACAATTTTGAACATTTTCACTATTTTCTAGAAATTTATGATATTGAGTAAGCTAAAACAAACTAAAGTATCTAGTAAGTTGTTTGCTTTCATTTACAATAATTTACCTTCAAATTTGTTGTCATCCCAATACACCTTTTAAGATTAAATTTACCAACCAATATAAATAAAATATTAAAAAATTTATCACTAAATAACAAAGCAGCAAAATTTATGTTTTATTTAAAAAAAACATGGAAAACATAAATTTTAAAAATGCACTCATATATGAAAGGTTAGGGAAAAAAACCATAAAAATAAAAAATAAAAAAAATTCTAAATACATTGAAACTCAAGTTTATGTATAACTATATAACTATGCAAATAACCCTAAGACTAAACATGTAAGAATGCAATTATTAACTCCATAATAAAAAGAGACATACTTAAAAATGTGTTAACTCCATACTGAAAAGACATACTTACACATCTCTCTCATAAAAAATAATAATTAAAAAAATTAATAATTAAAAATAAAGATTATTAATTAATAAAAATTAATAAAATTAATAATTAAAAAATTGAGCTAAAAAAAATGAATATGCTTTGTTACAATATCATTTACTATATGCCTAAAGCATATATATATATATATATATATATATATATATATATATATATATATATATATATATATATATATATAGCCTAGATCCATCTTAATTCAATATCTACCAAGCGCCCAGAGGGATCAAATATTTTGTCATGCAAACCTCATTTAGAGTGATCCCTTTTGAGCGCTTGGTAGATCAGGAGATAAGATCGATATAAAAGTCCCTGATAGATACCATATATATTTTCTTGATTAGTTTTTATATGACCAAGATCCAATGAGTACCTAAACACTGTGTCCTTGATGGGGTCATAGAGTACCCCTCCCCCTGATCCTATGGATCCATTCAATGTACAAAAGATGGAAATATATTGTCCATGGTGTATCCATAGAAAAGACTGCCAATTTTGTACACTGAAAAATGGAAGCCATATGATGAGGTGGAAAATGAAGTCCTGCAGCCTTTGAAGACTCTAGTACCAAAGGTTTGAACCGGCAAAAAAGAAAGAACATGTTCCAGCAGGAGGGTAGATTAAACATGGAGGTTGAGGCGATAAGAATGTTGATGCAAAAAGGTATCCATAAGAGTGTACAAGCAGAAGAAAAAGACATTCAGTAGCAAGGTGCAATTGAATGTGCAAAATTTCCTCATCAAAGCGAGTGGCACACTGCATAATTAAGTTTGGGATCTTGGCAGCCTGGAGTCAGGAATGGAGTAGCAGCATAACAAAACACATAACCAAAGCCAACATTTTGTGTGTGATCTAGGACGATTGAGAAAATAGAGACATATGACCAGGAGATCACATATTTTTCCACCTGGAGAGTATGATACAAGAGCATCAACCTAGGGCTAGTCATTTTGGGTTTGACCCCAAAGGGGTCATGAAAGCTTCTAAAGGGGAAGGGACTTCCCTCAGAAAAAAAATGTACAAGATGGGAAATTGCAATGAGAATCTAGGTTGTTAGTTTAATAGTGTGGCTTATTGTAATAATGTCAATTAGTAAGCTGAGGTGTTAGTTTATTTTAGTGATTGGTCATTCCTGATGGAGTAAGAATCCACAACACATCACTCTTGTCTGTAAGTGTAGTTGAACTGTGTCATGAAGTCTAAAAGATTATTTATATTTTAAACCACTACATATCGATATTTCCATGCCAAGTAAGTAAACTACTACACTGGTAAAACCTAACACAAAATCTCAATGTTTATTGTTATTATAATATGACATATAGATACCTAGCTAAATAATTACAATACTTACAAACTATATATATTTAATTTAGGATGAGAGACAATTTTAGAGAAAATCATATTCATTACTAGAATAATTTTTTCAATTTTTTTACACAATATCCCTAACATTCCAACAAATAAATTAAATCTCTTCAAACTTAACATGAATAAAATCTATGAGATAAAATTTTCCTATGAACCACATCAATTCAAAAATTGGATTTGAATTAATCATAAATTAAATGAAACTTCCAAATTATAGTTACATTTAGCTTCTTTCCCAATATTTACCAATTACGATTCTATCAAGCTTCTTTTCCAAAAAAAGTGCTTATGACTCATACATGGAAGATTAAATTAAATTATTTTTTTTCGAGTATTAAAAATGAACATGATAATGAAAAGTATTTTGATAAATGGAAGGTCACCTCGAGGCACTAGTCAGATCTATCTTAACTCGAGATCTTCCAAGTGCTTAGAGGGATCAAATCTCTTGAGTCTAAAGCGAGACTAACTCTTGATCTACCAAAACACTGAGAGAGATCAAATCCTTTTGCATCATAAGATATTCACATCTCAAGAGATTTGATCCCTCTAGGCTCTTGGTAGATTTGAAGTTAAGATAGGTCTAAGCTAGTTTAATTATCCTTTTTAAGTAGGTTATATTCCAAATGAATAATAATGTAAAAAATAAATTTAAAGTGGGGTTATTTTTATAACATAACATAACATATCAGGATAAGACAACATCTCCTACACTCCAGGCTCTTGAGCACACGCAGAAAATGCCATAAAAGTTAAAAAATAGCCCTAGAAAGAGAAAGAAAAAATATCTGAAGGGACCAATGTACATTGGCCACCTTATTAACACTATTTTGAAGGTTTTGCACATCGTTTTCTCTGTGTTAGTGGATTCTCCAAACATGGCACTTTTAAGGTTTCTATAGTCGTCCTTGTTTTTCAACATTTTAAGTCTCCATTTCTCTAGAATTGAACACCCATTCTGATTGCTTGATTGGCTCCGCTCTTCGGGCTCAAGAGCCAATTTGCTTGAAGTTTTTCGCCATAAAAATTTGAGCCAAATTTCAGTAAGAACGATACATTTAGTAGGGTAGATATCATCTTATTGAGGTTTGAAATAAGATTTAAAAGAGTATGTTAATGGATGGGCCTATTCCAGATGTAACATAATAATTTGCTTCAAATGTAACATAATAATTTACTAGAGATGTGAGATAATAACCCTTTAGAGTTTTGATTAATCTTTTTATTTAATTTAATTTTTAAATAAATAATTTATTTAAATTAAATTTATTTATAATTTTTTAAAATAATATAATATAATATAATATAAACAAATATAAAAACTTTCTATTTTATTTAAAAATTATTAAAATAATATTGAAATGGGTAATAAATGAAGTGTTTCTTCCTAATAATTTTTAGACATTTTCATTATTTTCTAGAAATTTATGACATTAAGTAAGCCAATACAAACTTAAATATCTAATAAATTATTTGTTTTCATTTATAATAATCTACATTCCAATTTGTTTTCATCCCAATACACTTTTTAAAATTAAATTTAGCAACGAATAAATATATATATAGATATATATAAATATAAATATAAAGCAGCAAAAGTTATTTTTTATTTTAAAAAAAAATAAATTAATTAAAAAACCATGGAAAGCATAGATTTTAAAAATACACTCATATTGAAAAGGTTAGAAAAAAAAAAAATCCAAATACATTGAAACTCAGGTTTACGTATAACTATATAACTATCCAAATAACCCTAACTCTATAACTATCCAAATAACCGTAACTCTAAACAAGAGCGAGCACCGTGTGTAAAAGGCAAAAATTCTAAATACACTCACTCAAGTTTACCCATAACTACGCAAATAACCCTAAAAGACTAAACATGTAAGAACGCGAGTATGAAAAGTATAAACGCCAAATGCACTCTAAGATCATAAAGGAAAAACAAGATTATTTATAACTATTGAAATAATCGATCCACGTCAGGTATAGATTGATCCAACGGTTATATTGATCCACCGTGACATGACAACTGTGTAAATTAAAATTTATTCGTTACATGGGATTATTGTTACGATTCCACAAAAGCAAGGAAAAATAAGTCAGGTTCACCGAATGGATGGGATTGCAATTGCAATGAAAATGGTAGATTTTACCATGTTTGTTTGTTTGTGTTTTTTTTTTCTTTACAGTTGGTAGAGATTTTAAGTTTATAAAAAAATGGTAATAATTTTATGGCTGAAAATAAGTAGCATGTTAATGGACATTAAATGAGCAAGGTTTTATATGTCTATTGTTAGATTTCAAGAAATGTTATATTTAAAATTTTACCTTTCAAGAATGATGTTCTCATAATAAATTAACACTTCCCCAATTACCTTTCAATAACATAATTATTGCTACATAAGCATTTGCTCATTGTTGCACTTCTCTTGCAAGAAGTAATACCTCTCCTACAAAGAGTATAGAAGAACAAATAGATGCTACTCCAAAGCTTCTAGTAAAAGTTTGACCCAGCATACAAACCACAAATTACACATCATAGGTCCAATCAAGCATTCATGTTTCCCAATCCAACTTTTCTTCCCTCACTTTCTAATTACCGAAATAATTATGCAAGACCTTGACAAAGGACTAGATGCACAACGTGTTCTACCACTACCTCGATGGAAAAGAGGAAATCATTGCCTTCTCTAAAGGGTTTGAGTACAACAAAATTCAGACGGTCTTCTCCTATGTGCAGGTAAAACGGATGAGTTCCATAAAAGATAGATACTCTTGAACCTTCATTCAACCTAAATGCCCCAAGGATAAAGAAACTTTCCCCTTCGTCAAAACTGACGATTAGGAAACTGGTTAGGACAATTCGACATTCCCATAGGGTTAAACTTTTTGTTGCTTCCAATCCTTCTAGAAATACGCCATGCTCTTCTACAAGTCAGAAAGTTTCTAAATTCCGCAAGTTCTTATTTCTTCTAGAAAAAAGAGTTTGAAAGATGTTACATCCTCCAAATTCCCCAAAATATTTTCTCCCTTGAGAAAAAAAAAACACCTAAGCATGCCTTATCCACAAAATACACCAAGTTATTTTCTCCCTTAAAAAAAAATTCCTAAATGTGTGTGACCCTCTAAATTTACGAGGTTCTCTTCCCCCTTCAAAAGCAAGTGCTCTAAACATGTTGAATCTACAGCGCAACCAGTTTGTTTACATAGAAGGTCATTATGTTCTTAATCGTTTCCTGTCACTTACAATATTCCATTGTTGCCTAAGTAGCATGTTGCCTCAATTGTCCAGTCTTTACCTTTTCTCATATCAAAATTGACTTCCAAGAGGAGAAGCTATAGTAGGAAACCAAATGTCCCCTATGTTATGAAGAAAAATGACGAATTATATCCCAGCAAGAAGGATGCTCCTAAAAAAAATTCATGCAAATCGAGGTAGCAGGATCAGGAAGGGATCTCCCTTTGCCTCCTAGTTGGGGAGCAATGATTCATATTGCTTCTATCAAAGCTAACTACATTAAGTCATCAAACCTAAATGCTGCTAATTCTTCTCTAGATGAAATGCCATATCAAAGCAAAGTTCTTTAATGTGGCTTCTCCATTAGCTGCTCCAAACATAGACCTGTAAAAGCTATTGAAAATATTGTCAATTCCAACTGAATTGACAGTAGATTTAACGCAACATATGCACTAGACAACAAGTTTCCATGAAAAAGAAAGATCAACAATTGTAGGGGAAAAGAACTAGCCTGTCAGTTAAAAGGAGGGGCATGATACAGTGTTGAAGAACTCAAATAGATTTTTGAGAGGACACTAGTCATTTGGACATGAAAATGCAACACTTCTCAAAAAAAGTTAATATAAATAATAGCTCAAGTATATAGCTCAATCCATGAAGGATTGTTCAATTTAATGGTTTCAGTTTTCTAGTTTTGGTACAAAAAAAATTTAGATGTTTTCTAATTTTTTTCTTCAACCATGTAATCTATGATTGCTAGTTTGTGTGCTTATTGAAAGTCCATCATCATAATGGATGGATCAAATTCCTTTAATTCTTTTGTTTTCCTTACGAAATAGTGTTTTTTATTTGAATGTTGGGAAATTTATTGTCAAGCAGATTCTCCATTCCTTCCAAAATATATTTCTTCTTGTTTGTCTTCTTTGGTTTCGAGTGTGATGCATCATGAAATTTTTAATTTCGATTAATACCTTTTGCACATGATTCTGCTCTTTATGAATGCAATATTGATAAATATATTTTTCCTTTCTTTTTTCTTTGACATAAAAAATTAAACAAGTATCCTATTGGGCTCCTACTAATACACATGTCCCTATGAAAATTAAGTATGTTGTCATTTCTCGTTGCGGGGGTTAACCATTCCTGAAGTATGTCAAGGGATGCATGAATATGGAGAGAGCCAAATGAAATACTAATAAAGACACTAAAGTATTGGTCCAACTACAATAGTAGAGTCACCACCACTAGTCAAGATTATTTTTCAGTCTCTCTAATGTTTGTCAAGTCTTTGAAAAACATGCCAAGAAATGCAATTGGAAACTATAATGGTGACACTCTACCAATGGAAGCCATGATTTCATGCTTTCATAAATACTTTTATGTCATTTATCTTACATGCCTGGCTCAAGAATGACATTATGAACTGATGGTGGATACTTATCAAGGATGTTTTTCAACTTCTCAAATGGCATTTCCTTAATGTCAATCAAAGGAGGGATGAATAATCTGTATATAACCCCAGTTGCTTCAGTGAGCAATTTTCTAGCTAAGAATTATATTTTTAATTCTACTACGGAAGGGGCTATATCTAGGATATTTATGAAATGTAATGATTACCAGATATTTGTATCTTTATGTATATTTATCTTCTGTTTGTATATTTTTTGGCATGGCCTCAGTAGTAGTTGAGAACTTTTAATAACATCTTCACAGCTTTCCAATGGCTTTGTAATAAGCTCAGTACTGAATTTAAGCATGCACTTACACTAAAACCTAAAGTTTCTTCTATCTATTTAATTCACGATATTCTTCTTTTATACATTTGAGATTTGTTTACAAGGTGTCATGATTCATGTTTATAAACATTACTTTCATTTGAAGAAATATAAAACATCTTTTGAACTTCAGTGAAAGAAATTACTTTGAATACATTAAAGTTGAAAATTAATTTGCTTGTTTTCATTGTTCACCTATGATCTATGCGTTTGGAAGGAGCCTATTTTGGAAGCTATCTGTTGGAAAATCTAATTGATATTCTCCCCCAAAATGTGGATCCTGGTTTGGAAGTTGTTCGATGGCTACTCTAATTGATATTCTCCCCCAAAATGTGGAAGGACAAATTTTCTGCACCCAATCTGAATTCTGTACAATGCTACTAGTATTGGTTACACGACCTCCGTTTTGGTGTTCCATTCAAATTTAATCGCATTTGGTTACAGGACCCGGATTTTGATGCTCTTGTGTGGGAGTGTTGGCATAGGCCACAGACGAGGGGTATATCCCCTATGTCAAATATTGTAAACAGGCTCAAGGAATTAAAGAATATGGTCAAGCAATGGGAGCGATAGAAAAAGGCCCAAATGAAGAAAGAGCTTAATGAGATTTTGGGGGCTCTGGATAATCTGAGGCAGCTTCTTATCCTCCCAAATCCCTCGGCGTCCATCATGTTGGACATTCACACATTAGAGATGAAGCGAAGTCATATTTTGAAGCTACGGGAGGCTACATGGAGGCTGAAAAGCAGGGCTATTTGGATCCAAGAGGGGGATCGTAATACCAAATTTTTTCATCGCTTCGCCAATCACAGAAGGAACATTAATAGTGTATGGGAGATCATGGATTCAAAGAAACAAATGCCTCACTCATGATGAGATTTCACAGGCGACTATCTTACATTTTGAATCAGCCTATGGGAGGAGGGTGGTGGATAATGGGGAGGATCAGATATGGGGGGTGGAGGGATAC
The DNA here is from genome assembly GCA_031772625.1 of Pinus tabuliformis. Lineage (NCBI taxonomy): Eukaryota > Viridiplantae > Streptophyta > Pinopsida > Pinales > Pinaceae > Pinus > Pinus tabuliformis. Next base: position 289,719,858 of record CM062820.1, on the reverse strand, counting down.
CCATATATGTTTGATGATGATGCAAATGAGGCACTATTTAAAGAAGTTTCTGGGGAGGAAATTTTGGGGATCCTTAAATCTTTCAGGAAGGATAAATGTCGGGTCCTGATGGATGGACTGTCAAACTATTTACACATTTCTTCGAAATATTCCAGGGAGATATATTGGCCATGGTCGAGGAGTCAAGAATTCGAGGGTATATCCATCCACATATAAATTCAAATTTCATTTCTCTCATTCCAAAGGGGTCTTCCTCTGGGACCTTTTCGGATTTCAGGCCGATTTCTCTGTGTAATCTTATTTATAAGATTATTTCTAAGACTATTGCTGAAAGAATGAAGTCTATTCTATCCAAATATATATCACCTGAGAAATTTGGTTTTCTTCCAAATAGAAAAATCCAGGATGTTGTTGCCATTTCCCAGGAGTGCTTACATTCCATTCATATTAGAAAATTAAATGTTGTGGTTATGAAGGTTGATCTACAAAAATCATATGACTGTCTTGACTGGGGTTACTTGAGAATGGTTCTTAACAAAATTGGTTTGCAGGCCAGGAATTTGGAGTGGATTATGGCTTGTATTTCAAATGTGTGATTTGTTGTTTTAATCAATGGTATTCCCACCAATTTCTTCGCAACGAGCAGGGGTCTCAGGCAGGGTTGTTCCCTATCCCCATTACTTTTTATATTGGCTATGGATGGTCTTAGTGCACATATTAAACATGTTGTGGAGACTGTAATTTTCGTTCCACTGGATATGGGCCGCAATATAAAGGTATCCCACAGTTTTTTTGTGGATGATGTATTGATTATGGGCATGACAAATAGGATGGCGTAGAGAGCCTTGGGTCTCTACATGAATCTATTGAAATCAATCATTCTGTATGGGAATTGCGCTCAGGAGGATATTGAGCACATTAAGGATACATTTCATATCAATGCGGCATCATTGGAGGGTGGTTTGAAATACTTGGGATATATCATTAAGCCCAACAAATACAGAATTATAGATTGGATGTGGCTGGTGGATCGGTATTATAAGAGGATTTCGAGCTGGGAGAACAAATGTCTCTCACTAGGGGGCCACATTACACTTAATCTGTGATTACACAGCTGTGTGTGTACTGGGCTCACTTATACTTTATTCTGGTTGTAATCATTAAAAAACTGAATAGTATCATGGCTCATTATATCTGGATAGGGGGTATTACCAAACAAAAATATCATTTGACTAAACTTGACAATATCACCACTCCAAAGAGGATGGGGGATGGGGTATACTGGATCTGCAGCGTTTTGGGGGCGCTCTGTTACAAAAGGCATTATGGTGGGGCATATTTGGCAGAGGCATATGGAGTAATATTTTAAAACATAAATATTTAAAGGATCAAGAATTTGTTGTATGGGTGCATCGAGATCTTATTGGGACTCCATCGGGGTCGGCTATTTGGCGTAGCTTCAAGAAAATCATTCATTTTTTTTTACAGAATATTTGCTAGGATTTTGGTTCGGGACACTGGACTTTGATTGGTCATGATTACATTCTAGGTATTAGTAATACTATCACTATCTCAAAGGAGCTCGTGCGGTGCCTTCACAATTCAGGTATATTTTTTTGGAATCAGGTTATCTCAGCATGGAATGGACAGTTCCCTATATGGCGCACAGCCGATGAGATGGGCTTGGCGCACAATCTGGCTAGGGAGTGGGCTCAGATATAATCGGAGCTGTGGTGGGCAGGCATCGGAAGGGAGCATGGTGCAAACAAGATTACATGGCGGGGTAAGATGAAATCCAACTATGTTGTTGTGGCGGATATTTATCACACACTTTGTCTTTAGGGGTCACTCAGTGTGGAGGTATGTGAATTTTACAAATTTTGGAAAATGAAAGTTCCCATTAAAATCATTGTTTTTGTATGGCTTGTTTGGAAAAACAAGAACTTAACTTGGGAAAATCTTCAGAAGAGAAATTGGCATGGGCCAAGTATTTGTGTGTTATGCAGGGTGGCGGAGGAAAATAATGATCATATATTTCTCAGATGTCTGGTTTCTATAAAGATCTGGTGCCAGATTGCACTGCATATAGATTTCCCACAAACAAGTTTCTCTGATATCTCAAAATTTTTGGGATGGTGGTGTAAACAAAATAGTATATGGAGATCTATTCCTTTAATATATTTTTGGGAAATATGGAGGTGGCGAAACAAGATTATATTTGAAAATTTCAGGGAGCACTCCTCAAGGGTTGTGGATCGCATTCTTGAATGGTATCATACAACAAAAAATCTCAAAAAGGATACCATGGCCACTCATAAAAAGATGTCAGAGCCTGGTGATATATATCCAGTTGCATATTTTGATGGGGCAACACAAAGGGATGTTTGTGGTTGTGGGTTCTGGCTCAGGATTTCAGAGGAGCAATAGTACTGGGTTCATTGGCATGCTGGCAGGGGAACAAACATGAAGGCTGAGATTATTGCTATATGGGGATTGCTTTATTTTGCTACTTTCTTGGATATTCCCAGTATTCACATATTTGGCAACTCAAAGGCCATCATTGAACATATATTGGGAAATAGCAATATCACTCAATTTCATCTTCAGGGATGGCTCAATCGTATTGGGTCATTATGGGACTCTCATAGTGAATATTCGATCCAACATATCAGTCGGGATTTCAACCAGAATGTTGATTTGCTGTCAAAGAGGGGACTTATGGACTCCATGGACGGGATGCATATTGAGCTAAGATTGGGCAGCATTACAATGGATCTGGGGACACTTCCCCTCCCTGGATAGGAGATATATTTTTTGTTGTCGTCTTATGTAGATGACGATTTGATGGACTATTTTATCTTTGGATTTTTTGTAATTTTGGACACTAGTGTTAAATAGGCCCTCTGTAGATAAGGTTGATGTAGTATATATGTGCTATTTTATATGGGATTAATGATACTTTTCCTTTCTACTTTTCATGTTTTATGATGATGAGATAGAGAAGTAAGGATACATATTATGTGGACAAGATCTATACTGAGGAATACTCAGTTGATAGTTTTTCTATATGAAGGAAATGTCAAGATGTATATGATATATGGACAGATGTACTAATTTATACATATCAATATAAATACAGTGGTTTTTTCTTGCTGAAAAAAGGCAAACTTGCCACACCGGAATTGAATGGTGCAACTGTAGGGTACATCACAATAGGAAACATATGTAGCATGAGCTCCACACACTGATCTTTGAAGGCACAACCCTTATTATGATTGCACATTATCGAAACCTGTACATGGTTGTTCAGGGTCATCCCTTTGTCTTTGTTTAGTTTGAGTGATGTTGGCGTTAATTACATTTACCAAACTCTTCATCACCGGTAAAACTACCTAGCCTAAGCCTATCATGTACTTAGTATCACAACACACCTTATAGTCGTTGATTGTCCTTGCGCCACTAGAATTTGAGGATTTATGCCAAGTTTCCAACAACCCCTTGGCCTTGGAGCTTGGAAAATAAAGAGAAAATAAATAAGAATTAATGACGTTTTCATAAAATTGTTAACCGTCAAAAATCCATTTTCCACATGCCAAAATAGGCATAAAAAAACGAGCGTCAAATTTTTTTAAATGTCAAATAGGGTAAAATACCCTATGATGTGCAATTTGCCAGTCAAATTCCATACAACTGCCGTTCCATTGACACACCAGTTATTTGTTGCCATAATTCCATTGCTTCTTTTGCTTTGTGCATTAAAACTAAAAATTGTCAACTTATTTATTTTATTATTTTAAATAAATTATTGTATTTTATTTTAATCATTTAACTCTTACACAAATTTCTTAAATTCACATCCACACATGTATAATTATTTCAAAATAGTTTTTTGATATTTATATATCACCAATTTTATATCTTGTTTCAATATAAAAGTAAATATATATGATGTTTACATTTTATAATTATAAAATTTTAATAAAATAATTATAAATTATTTAATATTAAATAATATTTTTTAAATTAAATTTGTAAAAACAATTTTGAAAAAGAAAATTATAATTAAATATATTTTTGTTGTGCAGAGAGATTTTCTGGCATAATATGGAAAATTTTAATAAACTAGTTATAAATTATTTAATATTAAATAATTTTTTTTTTAATTTGAAAAAAAAAATTATAATTAAAGATATTTTTGTTGTGCGGAGAGAAATTTTCTAGCATAATAGGGAAGAAATGATATGATGTTCTATATGTAAGAGAGATTGTGATGTCTTGAACTATAAAATTATACAAAAATAAAAATAAAATTAATAATTACAAAAATTAAGGTAAAAATAAAAATAGAAATAGAAATCTACCGCTCAAAAACAAAAAGTGTTCTACGGATTAAGAATAAAGGGCACCGAAAATCCACAATTAGAACATTACAATCTCAACCCAAGATTACGAAACCTTAATTATGCAATTTTAGGGCAAAATTTTTGTACAATATTTGTCGACCAATAAACTGATCAACCAATATCTCCGGTTTTTGGAGTATTGTCAGTGGTTCCCCACCGTCACTATCGTGGATGGGAACGTGTCATTTAAATTATACAGGTTATCAGGGGTTAAATTTGACGCCCGTATGCCCGTATTTCTCTTTTTTACCCGTAAAATACGTTTGAGTTTTAAATTTCCACGTCATGGGCAACTTACCATTAATTTCCAAAAAAGTCATATTGACGGGCAGGTTTAAAAATTAAAAGTTTAAAAATTTTTTTTTTATAAATTTCTTTTATATATATATTTAACTTTATGTCATACGGACCCCACCTAAACAGGTTATAATTTTTCAATTAAATCAATGTTCAATATGTGGGATTATACATAGCCACCTGGACCTTAAGGGATTAAATTAATTTCATATACTATTTGATGTGAAAACCCCACATCTCCACCGTCTGTTTGCTCCTTGATCTGATGGTCAGATGGAGATGGAGCTGGTATAACAACTACCCTACCTCGAGGTTTGCAATTCTTTCTGCCATTCTCACTTTTCAACCCGAGGCTTCTACTCTGCAACTCATTCATGGCACCGCTAGGTAGCCTGCTTTCTCTATTTCTCACCAGTTTAGTGTTTTCACCTTCCACCAGATGGTTTTAAAAGGGTTTAATACTTGCTTCATTCTTCCTACTTAGCATCGATTTCTTCCCAACTCAAAATCGGTGTCAGGGTTCCATAGGACAATGAGGTTGTGGATTCTTTCCAGATTTCAGGTATGCTTGCATCCATCATTGCAAATATTTAGTTATTATTACATTTCAAGGTTGGAGAACTAATTGCAAACGCTCTAACATTACAGGATGATTGTCAAGGTTTTCTGCTCCGACTTTCAGGTATTACCCTCTACTTAGGCATAAATTATAATTGTATATAAATCCCCTTATCATTCAAGGTTCTAATTACGGTTAATTCCCTGATTGCAGGTACTCGGACTCCCCTATCTTCTTAAGGTTACTCAAAACCATTCTTACATCGCCATGGTTTTGTTCCTTAACAGGTTCCTCCTTCACCCGTGTTCTCGGTATAAAAGGGGTGGTATGGTGTTTAATTATTTTGTTTCATTTCCATACCCTAAGGGTTGGAACTCTACTCGAATATTATGTAGAAATAAAATCTATGCAGTTTACCTCCTTGGCGCACTGCTCATAACTATAATTTATGAGAGGGTTCTTATCCTTTTAGAGACACAATCTCTGTTTTTTTAAATGTGGCAACAAAACTTACGTATTGATTTTTGTGGAAATGGGTTACTATGTGGTTGCTGGCTTGCCCACAACTCCATCGTCACCGAAAGTTACCTATTGATTGATATATTTTCAAGGTTTCCTTTGATATCACAGTTAATGAAGGTTGTGAACTTTTCTTTTCAAATATATGTTATGATAATGCTTGCAATTTTTCTCGAGTTTCATGGTCTTGATTATTTGTATTCTTAATGCATAAGTTGTTAAATTCCCTTACCCAGGCGCAGTCTAAAGGGTTTGTTATGAATCCACAGGTTAATTTAATCGATACTCTCATTAGATTTCAAGGCTAGTTTTACTATTGTTTTCTAATTTACATGACTATATATTGTCGTTATTTTACAACTACCAATATTTATGTGCTTCCATCAGGTTCCTTTCTTCGATGATTTCTTTTGGGTTATTTATTTTCCGTTATATATGAACACCATACTGGTTGCAGGGTCACTGGCATTGTTGTCGGTCTCCTCTGCAGCCCAGGGATGAGGTAAAGGGATTTCACTATTGGACTGTCCAGGGATGAGGTAAAGGGATTTCACTATTGGACTGTCCACAAAGGTCTCCAGAGCTTTGGCCTGGACTAGCCAATCATCTTTTCCTATACGTCTGTCTTTTTTTAAGAAAAATGCAGGAGATAAATATTGTTACAGGAGAGTAGGCTAAGTTAAATATTTTCTTTTCCTTTCTTATATTTAAATCATCTATTTATTCTGTAAAGGAATTTGATGAAAATTATGTCAAGAATAATTAATCATTCCTGCAAACTATGTGGCATTTTTCTGTAGTTACAATATTATATCAATTTACAGATTGTTTATTAATTCTTTCTATGTATTCTTACTTATCTTTACTATTCGAAATTTATTCTTAGATATCGTAATCATACTGTACAATTACTTTCCTTTTTAAGGCATGTAGTCTATTAAAATGTATAGGAAACATGCACTCACTTCTATTTACTCCTCCGGAAAACCACTATTTTGTAAAAACAAATAAAGACAATTTAATAATTACCGAATTATAAATATACTTATTTGTTCCTTATCAATTAAGAAGTCTCTCCTCCCAACTGTGAGGCTGGAAATGATGTCCAATCTCCCCTTGAGTTTCCACTCGGCCATACAGTATAGGTTTCAATCAAAATTGTTTAGTCTCCAAACCTCAAGACCCCTGGTCCAGTTTAGAGACCCAACTTGCAAGGATTCTTCAAGGGTTCTATTGGCCAACCCCTGGTCCAGTTTAGAGACCCAACTTGCAAGGATTCTTCAAGGGTTCTATTGGTCAAGTCTATCTCATGAACTCCTCAGAAACAACAATATTATTTTCACCTGCACAACATATTGTACAATTTGAAATTAGATGAAACTTGTACAAATAAATTTTAAAAGTCATATGATGGGCAGTTTAAAAATAAAAACGTCATTAAAAAATTCCTTGACGGATAAGGTCACCCATCAAATTTAACCCCTGCAGGTTATCGACCAAAGTCCATCGCCATTTTGTCTTAACTAATGGAGCTGCAAATTTTTGTTTTTATAAGCACTCTAACTATTTTGACTTTTTACCGGGAAAGGCACACGCAATAAATGCCGTAAAAAGTTAAAAGGAAGCACCGCACGCTTTAAACGCGAGAGTGGGTAAAGCGACGGAAAGGATCTTGGAAATAATAGTGAAATTTGTAATTATTTTTTTATTATTTTAAAATGATATTTTAAATTTGGTTTGAAGTTGTAAGGGAAAAAATAGTGATGATTGACATGGTGGTAGTGAAGCCTTGTAGTCAAGAATTGTGCAACAAAAGAAATAAATTTTAATAACAAATATTTTAATAATAGAGATAACGGAAAAAAATAATTTAAAGTTCTTTAGTATTATAATCATTGTTTATCACAATAGACTTACATTATATTGATGTCAAGCTATCTAATATTCATTCTAAATTAAGTAATTAATTTGGATGGCAAAACATTAAAGTTGAGTAGACATTCATAGATGCAAAAAGGATTGCAAAATTTTTAATGTTGGATAAATTTCGATTTATTTAAATCTAAAACATAATATCTTTATGTTAAGTGTAGTTCCATGAGACACATTAATTAGGAATGTGAATATAAAGTGTTATGTGCTCATTATAATTCTTTTTTTTATATTTATGATAAACATATAGAATTAATTATATAATAATGTGAAAAAAATTCTCAAACAAAAAAGCATGTAACTAAAAAATTCAAAATTTTATATATTACTCTTACATCAACTATGTTGACATCTTTACTTTTTGAACACACAAACATGTGTAAAAAAAATCAAAATTTTATTTATTACTCTTACATCAACTATGTCTACATCCTTATTTTTTTAACACACAAACATGTGTACATGAAGACGATTTACATCCTTATTTTTTTAACACACAAACATGTGTACATGAAGACGATTTCATCATTTTCTAGAAATCTATGATATTAGTGTCAGTGACTCACTCCACTCCAACCCGCATATAAAAGTAAACCACACAAAGTAAGACATTAAATAAGTTTTTTGTTTTTATTTTTTTTATTACAAGGAATCGGCAACTGGAGCAGAATCTATTTTCAAATTTGTTTTCATCTACAATAATTTATTTCCAAATACACTTTTAAGGTTGAATTTATTAACTAATATAAATAAAATATTAAAAATTTTGTCATTAAATAACAAAGCACCAAATTTTTGAAAAAAATATATTTTATAAAAAAATAAAATTAAAAAACTCAATAAATAAATTAAAAATAAATAAATAAAAAATAAAAATAAAAATAAATAAATCGAAAATAAATAAATAAATAATAAAAATAAAAATAAAAAAATCGATGTCTAAATTAATCCAACGGTGTAAATTGATTCAACGTGACCAGACAACTTTATCATTTCGAATTTATCCGTTAGAAGGTATTATAGTCATTATACCCATGAAAGCAAGGAAAAATAATTCATATTTAGCGATTGGATGGGATTACCATTGCAATAAAATTATAGATTTTACCATGTGCTTTTTGAGATATCTAATGGTAGCACACATGGTAAAAGCAAATATAGTAAGCATTTGCTCCTTTTGCTCTAGCCTCAGATGCATTAAAAGTAATAATGGTACATTTAGGTAATTTTATTGTTTTTGCTCATATTAAAAGTTATATGTGTATATTTAGGTTATTTTAAATAAATTATTGTTTTGTTTGGTGGTATTTTTATAAGTTAATTTCAAATGCTAAAATTTTAGAAGTTGGAGTTGGTGAGGAGACTTGCTTTCATATTGCTTGTATCTTCTTACACTACGAGCCTCAAGAGATTTGAACACGAGATCGATTCAAACACCAAAACTCTAGAGGCACCAGTTGGTGATGAGACTTGCTTTCATATTGTTTGTATCTTCATACACCATAATTGTTTGTATCTTCATACACGAGACTTGCTTTCATATTGTTTGTATTTATATCTTCATACACCATGCACATACTTACTTTCATATTGTTTGTATCTCTATACACCATGTGCGTATGGGTGACGCCTCCACAGATAAACTCAACTCTCACATTCTTATTATAGTAAAAGTGAATTTCTTCAGTGGATTTATAGAATTAAATTCACATCCACACACATCACACATGTAGATTTATTTCAAAAATAGTTTTTGATGTGTAGATATCATCAATATTATATCTTGTTTCAATATAAAAGTAAATATATATGAATTTTAAATTCTATAATTAAGAAATTTTAATAAAATAGTTATAAATATTTAATATTAAATAATATTTTTTTTAGAAATAATTTTAAAAAGAATATATTTATCATTAAAGATATTTTTGTTGCACCTAGAGGCACTCTCCAACTCATTATGGAAGAGATGTTGTCATGTCATGTTATGTTATTTAAACATTATGACGGTAAAATTACATACAAATAAAAACCCGTGTAGATCCATTTTAATCACGGATTTAGAGTCGAGAGGGATCAAATCTCTTAAGATGAAAAATTATTTTAGAGTGCAAAATTTTAATAAGATGTTTGTACCTCAACATATTTAATCCTTGGAATATATATAGAGAAAGACCACTTGTAACTTTTCATTGTTTATGTTGCATTTTTTTATGTATAAAAGCATAGATTCATGTTAAGGATCTCACATGAGCTTACGATGCAAAAAAATTTAGAGTGAAAAATACAATGTATTATTTTTAGTTGTTTACATCGTATTTATGAAAGCTGAATAAAATTCATATGGAAATAATTAAAAAATTTAACAACTTAATTTTTTTTCTATGTATAGATATATATGAAGTTGATATCGACATAAATTAGTTAACATAGATCTTCAAATAGTTTATATAAATCTCTTGTTGAAATATTTTTGAAAAGTATAAGATTTAAATATATTCACATATTATTTTTTACTTATAATTACTTTACAACATGCTCATTTCTTTAAGTATAGCTGACATTATTTTTCTATTCAAAACATAATTTTTTATTTTTATTTTTATTTATATAAATCTCTTGTTGAAATATTTTTGAAAAGTATAAGATTTAAATATATTCACATATTTTTTTTACTTATAATTACTTTACAACATACTCATTTTTTTAATTATAGCCAACATTATTTTTCTATTTAGAACATATATATATATATATATATATATATATTAATTTTAAAGCGGCATTTTATTTTTATTTTAAAGCGGCACATGTCGAGGAACAAACTTACACATCCCCTCATATTGGTTTGTAGAATGAACCTCTCTGCTAAAAATGGATCAAAATTTACTTAGGGCTCTAAATAGTGGCACTGCTTAAAATGCTTTAAAAAAGAAAAGAAAAAAATCAATTGCTTTATATATATAATGTATATATAGTTCTTTTTAAACATTTAACTACTCTATTCTTCTGTAAAGTTCATATAAGATCATGTTGAGAGTGAAATATTTTTACCACTTCTCCTTAGTATAGACATTGAGAGTGAGATTATTAATGTTTTGTTATATTTTTAATTAAACAAACCAAACAAGTATATTAATTTTTTATTTTTTATTATATCGTACATTTTTTTATTTAAATAATTTTGTTATTTTATTTTAAAAGGGATATGTGTTAAATCCATATTGAACACAGATATACACCTCTCTCTCATACTCATGTTGGCTCAATAAAAACGAAATAAAATTAATAGTAAAAAAAATGAATATCCTTTGTTACAATACCATATAGCCTAGAACCATCTTAATGCAATATCTACTATATTAGATCCATCTAACATTGGATCTATCATTCGCCTAGAGGGATCAATCCCTTGAGGTGCAAACCTTCTTTTTGTAGTGTAGAATTTGAGGAAAGGTTTGCACCTAGAGGGATTTGATCCCTCTGAGTGAATGATAGATCTAGTGTTAGATGGATATAAGTTGGTTCCACTTGAGGGTAATAGTGTCACATTTTCAAATTATCCACTTCAAAATTCACATTATGTTTTCTTTGCTTGGCATGACCATATCATTCTCTTCTTTAATTTAGTCTGTGTTGCTTGCCTTGAATGGTTTGTACATCTTTGTTTGGATGTTTTGAGTGGTTTGTGTGTTTATGTGTTTGGATTTGGATGATAATTTTTTTCAATGTTACATTTGTTGTGTTATATTTTTATATGTGCATGTAATTGTTTATTAATAATTAGTTGGTGATGAAGAAGGGAGACAATCTTGTCAATAATTTGCAATTACACATCTATTTCATTTAATTTTAGGTATCACAACTTCTAACAACTAATTAATTATCAATAGTGTCCTTCCATGTATTGCGAAATATATCTTGAAGAGTAGGTTTAATAATTTATTACGTAAGATTACTCTTGAAATACTAATTTTTCTTTGTTTATGTTTGAAATAATTTATTTCCTTCAAGAATATTGTGATGATTTTTTTATCTATAGTCAATTCAGCAAAGTCAAGAAATAATGTATTTTTTTTTTTTTTTAAATGAGTGGCTAGAATTATAAAATCTTTACATTATTTGTTTCTCCAAACAATTATCACATCTCCTTCAAGAATATTTTGATTTGTTTTGAATGTTTATAAATATATCTTTTCCTCTTCTAAATGTTATGAATACATTATTATATGCAATTATCTATTAGTAATTTTGTATATATGTAATTTTGAATATATGTAATTGTCTATTAGTAATTAGTTGGTGATGTAGAAGGGAGACGATCTTATGAAGAATTAATTTTCACTTTGCACTTTGCAGGAGGATTGATTTTTTGCACATCTATTTCATTTTAATTATAGGTATCGCAACTTTTGGCAGCTAATTAATTCTTAATAGTGTCCTTTTAGATATTACTATATACGTTGAAATTTTTTTTCTTAATAATCTACGACATCAAGATTAACAACATCTAATGCATATAATACAAGCAATCAAATAAGATAAGAAAACAATGTCTACACTGAAATCAATGCATCTAATGCAAGGAGTCAAATGAAATTATAAATCAACATCTACACTAAAATTAATATATCAAGTGAAAGCAATAAAATAGGATTAGAAATCCAAATCTAAATAAGTGCATCTAGTGCAAGCAATAAAAAATGATTAGGAATCAACATCTACACTGAAATTAATGCATCTAGACCAAGCAATCAAATAGGATTAGAAATCAACATCTACACTAAAATCAATGCATCTAGTGCAAGCAATTGAATAAAATTCTAAGAAAACATCTTCTACACCGAAATCAATGCATCTAGTGCAAGAAATATTCATCCCTCTCTCCCCCCTCCATCTAATCTTGAAAAATAATTTTAATAATTTACAATCTCAAGATTAACAACATTGAATCTATCTAATGCAAGCAATCAAATAGAATTAGAAAACAACTATTGCATTGAAATTAATGTGTCGAATGCAAGAAATCAAATAAGATTAAACATCAGCATCTACACTAAAACCAATGCATCTAGTGAAAGAAATCAAATATAATTAGAAATCAACGTCTACACTGAACTCAATGCATCTAGTGCAAGCAATTAAATAGGATTAGAAATCACCATCTACACTTAAATCAATGCATCTAGATCAAGCAATCAAACATGATTAGAAATAAACATCTACACTGAAATCAATGCATCCAGTGCAAACAATCAAATATAATTAGAAATGAACATCTACACTGAAATTAATGCATCTAGTGTAAGCAACCAAATAGGATTATAAATCATCATCTACAGTGAAATCAATGCATCTTGTGCAAGAAATATTATTCCCTCTCTCCCCCCTCCATATACATGTGTGTGCATGTGTGTGTGTGTGTCTCCCTTCATCTCTCCTTCTTTGTCTCTCTATCTCACCCTTCCCCCAAACACACACCCTCTCTCTCCATATATATCTATCTCTACCTCCCACCCTACCTCCATCTCTCTATCTCTCTGATCTTCCCTCTCTTCACCTCCCATCTATATCTCTATCTCTCTTTGTCTCTCCATATCACCCCAAAGCATACACACTCTTTCTCCATATCTATTTATCTCTCCCTCCTTCTTAATTTCCCTCTCCCTCTCTCCCCCTTCTATTTCTCTTCCCTCCTGCTCTCCTCTATTCCTCTCTCTCTGTGCCTTATCACTCCCTCTCTCTATCTCTCTCTCTCTCTCTACACTTTTCTCTCTTTATGTCTTTCTTCTTACCTACCTCTCTCTCCCCCTCCACCTCACTCTCTCCTCTTTGGCATGTCCTCTCTCTCTATCTTCCTTCCTCTTTGTCCCTTTCTCTCCCATCTCACTCTATCTCCTCCCCCCTCTCTCTTCTTCCGCTAACTTTGTCACTATCTCCCTCCCTCTCACTTCTCTCCTTCTCTCCCCCATTCCTTCAACTTCTCCTTATTTATCCCTTTATCTCACCCCAAAACATGCACACTCTCTCTCCATCTCTCCCTTGTCACTCCCTCTCTCGCTCTCCACTTTTCTCTCTCTATGTCTTTCTTCTTCAATTTGTCTCGACCCCTCCAACTCTATCTATATGTCCCTCCCTCTCTCCTCCTCTCTCGCAAGTCCTCTCTCTGGTCCTTCCCCTCTCTCCCTTCTCTCCTCTCTCTCTCTCTCTCTCTAACCTTGTCACTATCTCTGTCCCCCTCTCTTTCCCTCTCTATCTGCCCTCCAACCTTGTCACTATCTCTCCCCCCATCTTTGTGTCTCCCCCTCTCTCTTACCCTTCTCTCCCTCTCTCACTCCTCTCTTTCTCTCTCTCTTCATTCCTCCTCTTCCCTCTTCTTCATTGTATCTCCTTCTCTCCCTTTTGACTGCCCCTATCTCTCCACCTCCATCACTCTATGTCTTTTTTCTTCCCTCCATATATATCTAGAGTTAATATATATCATGATATATTAATATATATTATAATATAACAAATTGAAGAGACCCAAGGGTTAGCTCAAATGGTCGAGTCCTCGTTGTTAAGTACCTCACCGATTGGGAGGTCATAGGGTTAATTCTCCTTGACGCCCTTGGGGTTAGGCCTTGCTAGTCTAGTCGACAGGCTTTAAAATATTCCCTTTGGGGTTGATCTACCTATATTTTCCATGGATGTAGCAGCCACCCATGAACCACCTCTAAAAAAACAACTTGAAGATTATATTAAATTTAATATTGCATTAATCCAAAGTTATTAAATTTAATAATATTAATATTATAATATCAATATTAGATATAATGATGTTTTTTAAATGGCATGGTAACAAAATTTATAATAAAACTACATCAAATTAATATTTTCAAATATTACAATTTTGATGTGAAATATTTATGTCTTTAAAGATTTTAATATATCCTTAGGATATGACTTTTCCTTTTAAAGATTCATTTTACAAATGTTTAGTTAAAAGAAATATACAAATATTTTGGAGCAAGATTTTCGATTCTTTGTGTTGAATTAACATTTTTTCCTTTAATTTAAAAAATGTCATTAACTTTAGTAAATAATAAAAATGTTTAAAATTTTACTTATTTTGGAATTTTAATGTGGTAAAAAAAAAATTAAAGGTAAATTTATGATCCATTCAAATACATGTATATGATAAAAGAACTATTAAAAGCATAAGATAATTTATTGTCCATTCAAATACATTGTTATATTTTAATAATTAATCTTAGTTCATTAATAAAATTAAAAAGTTACATATAATTTAAGATTGACTGACATTAGCGAAAATTATTTTTATATTTTTGAGGGCATGACATACTTACACATTGGGGTCATACTGGGTTGTAGAATGTGCCTCTTGGTGCAACCAAGCACCTAGAGGGATCAAATCTCTGGTGATGCAAACCTGTTTTAGAGTAATCCCTCTTGGGCGCTTGGTAGATCTGAAGATAAGATGGATATTTTGCAATTTTCCTTATTATTTTCATAATATTTTCCATAGGTTTCTACTTTGGGAGGGAGCCTTTGACTACATGATGCAGGATTCAGAGAGAATATCCCATAACCATATGTGTGTCCACCTGATGTTCTTTGACTAACAAAAGTCCCTAATAGATACCATATATATTTGCTTGATTAGTTGTTATATGACCAAGACCCCATGAGTACCTAAACACTTTGTCCTTCTTGGGGTCATAGAGTACCCCTCATCCTCTTAATATAGATCCATTCAATGTACAAAAGATGGAAATATATTTTCCATGGTGTATCCATAGGAAGGACTGCCAATTTTTTACACTGAAGAATGGAAGCCATATGATGAGGTGGAGAATGAAGCCCTGCAGTCTTTGAAGATTGGTACCAAAGGTTTTAACCAGCAAAGAAGAAGCATGTTCTAGCAAGAGGGAAGATTGGACATGGAGGTTGAGGCAACAATAATTTTGATGCAAAAAAGTGTCCATAAGAGTGTACAATCAGAATAAAAAGGCATCCAGTATCAAGGTGCAGTTGATTGTGCAAGATTGCCTCAGCAAACCAAGTGGCATACTCCAGAATTAAGTTTGGGATCCTGGCAACCTAAACTCAGGAATGGAGTAGCAGCATAACAAGACACATAGCCAAAACCAAGACACATAGAATAAAGGAATTCAACAAAATAGCCTTGCCTTTGTTTGGACTATCAGCCAAGGACCCCGAATTTTTATGGTTAGAAAGTTCCCAAGATGTTGTAGAAACCCTAAAGGACAAGTTGACTACTGCACTTATACTTCGAGGCCAAAATTGGGCTCTTCCTTTCCACATCCATGTTGATGTCTTTGACAAAGCCATAAGATTAGCTCCAAGCTAGATATATGACAAGTTACCTTATGCCATTTACTTCATCAGCAAAAATTTGTCCAACATTGAATTGAACTATACTGTGACTGAAAAGGAGCTCATGGCTATTGTCCATTCCTTGAATAAATTTAGACATTACATCACTGGTTACCAAACCTTTGTACATATTGACCATACTACTATTAAATATTTAATGAATAAGCTTGATGTGAATGCCAGAATTATTAGATGGTTTCTTTTGTTAGAACAGTTTGATCTAACTATCATTGATAAGCTTGGTAGATAAAATGTGGTTGCAGATTTTTTGTCTAGACTGGCTTTGCCTGCAAGTGAGGAAGGAATGGTTGATTATCAGCTGCCAAATGATCATTTGTTCGCTATTTCATTTCTCTCTTCGTTATTTGCTGACATAGCCAACTACTTAGTTTTTGCACAGTTCCCTCCAAGGAAAAGAGAAGAATTATAAGGAAAAGCACACCATTCACTTGGATTAGGGTCAATCTCTTCAACCTAGGACCAGATCAAATTTTGAGAAGATGTGTTAGGGAGGAGGAAGTTTTTGACATCCTTCTGGCCTGTCATGATGGGCCTTGTGGATATCACTGTGTAGCCAAGAGGACAGCCTTCAGGGTACTACAAGCTGGCTACTATTGGCCCACTCTCCACCAAGATGCAAGAATATATACCAGCCAATGTGATTGGTGCCAAAGAATGGGAAAACCTACCCCGAGGGATGAAATTCCTTTGCAACCTCAACTGAATTTTGAGTCACTTGACAAGTGGGGCATGGATTTCATTGGGCCCATTGATCCACCATCAAGGCAGAAAAAGTACATAATTGTGTGCACTAATTTCTTGATAAAGTGGGCTGAAACCAAGGTTGTCAAGGTAGCAACAGAAGAGCAAGTGATTGAGTTCTTAAGTGAGAATTTGTTTTACAAGTTTGGGTACCCTAGAGAGCTAGTCACAAATCAAGGCACTCAATTCACCTCACACATGATTAAGAATATGTTGAGCTGATAAGATCAAGTACAGGAAGTCAACTCCTTACCATTCTCAGGCCAATGGACAACTAGAGGTTACCAGCAGAGCATTGGAAAGAATTATCACAAAGGTGGTGAGCAGCAGTCGGAAATATTGGGCCGACAGACTAGTGGAGGCCACTTGGGCCTATAATACAACTTGGAAGACAACCACTAGCTTCACCCGTTATGATTTGGTCTATGGGAAGAAGGCTCTGCTCTCCATTGAGTTTGAGTACAACACTTTGAGAATGGCAGAATAGTTGGATTTGGATGTTACAAGGGCATAGCAAGAGTGGTTGCTCCATCTCAATGGGTTATATGAATTTAGGATGTAGACCCTCCTATAAACAGAGGTGAATCAAGTACAAAGAAAGGTTTGGCATGACAAAAATATCAAAGACAAAGTTTTTCAAGGGGGTGGTTGGGCTCTGCCACAGGACTCCAGGTTCAAGGATTTCAAAGACAAATTGATGACCAAATGGTTGGGCCCATATGTGATAGAAAAGTGCCATGGCAACGGGGTTGTTTAGATAAGAACCATTGATGAAGAAGGTATCACCTTGCTTGTCAATGGGTACAGAATAAAATCCTACAAAAGACCTTCGTCAAAGGAAGAGTTTGTCAATAGTATCAATAAGGAAGTGCTTGTGATTGGAAGCGTCTTAGCTTCCAACTCAATAAATTCTTGAAGATTGTTTTATTTTTGAAAAAAAATGAAAAAAGAGAGAAAAAACAAATAATAAGGGACATAGGTGAAAACCTCCATGAGGCACCTAAGGCCAAATTTTTGGTTAAAAACCTCCTTGAGGTAGCCCAAGAGTGAAAAAAGGAAAATAAAAATATCCCTGAGTGAAAATCTCCCATGAGGTGCCTAGGGCTGGAAAATAGGCTGAAAACCTCCTTTGAGGCGACTTGTGTGTCTTTCAAAAAAACACACACACACAAAATGTTATGCCATGAACCTCAAACATGCCCACTAATAAAATTATGTGATTTTTGTAGGTTTTGAAGGCAACAACGGACACCAAGTTCAGAGGGAAGAAATCCAAGAAATACCCCATTCTTCCTTCATTCACTTCATACCTTCCATGCCCATCATTTCTCCACCATCCATTCTCATCTCCAAGCATTAGAAACTAGTTTACAGGCAATTTGATGACTTCTACAGGATTTCCTGTAATTACTACAGGAGTTTCCTATAATACTACAGGATGTCCTGAAACTCTACAAGAATGGAATTTTGGTTGAGAAATAATGATCCAATCCTATTCTGGGTTGAAAGAGGAGGCCATTGGCCTCACCACATCTCTCCCAACACCAACTCATGACCCTACCACCCTTTGTGTCCATCAAAGAAACCACTCAAAAAGAAATTTATATATATATATATATATATATATAACAACAAATTCCAAGGGCCATACCATCAGTGGCCTACCTCACCTACCACTCCATCTCCCCCATTTCCACCCCTTCCACTCCTACCTCACCACCTATTCCTCCTCCAAGAAAAAAAAAATTAAGAAAGAGGCAGCTACAGGATTTCTTGTAGTACTAAAAGAAACCTTGTAGCAGCCTGTGTTATGACAGCAGCATTCTCCATGCTCCTCTTTCAACATCCATGCAGAGAAAGAGTATCAACACCCCTGCAGGAACTAAACAAAAAACAAAAATACAAAAAAAAAAACAAAAAAAAAGTGAATTTTTAGTCAAAAGGTCACGTGGCAAAGTCACATCAAATAAAATAAGTTGAAAATGTAGTCAAGTTGTACAGGAGTGGGTGATGATTACGAGAAAGGGTTGCATGATAACTAACATTGGCTCAACAGTCCAAAAGGAGAAATCATGTACACTGCCAGCCAGCACAACACTCCAAGGAATCAACTATAAATAGCAAAAATTCTTAAATTTCTTGCACACATCATTCATTTCTATATTTATAGAACTAAGACCACTTGGAAGAGCCATCGAAGAAGAAATCTAGTCTCAGCCATCCTATTGTACACACCTACAGGAAACGTAGAAAAATTATAGGAAACCGTGGTAATTATCAAAAATCTCTACCAGGGGGTGCCTAGGGCCTAGTTAATCAGGAATTTTCCTCAATGAGGGCATTACAGTGAAAGTTAGGTAGCCCATCTCCTCTTTTTTTGACTTGATAGCTAGGAAAGAGAAAAGGAAAATAAATCTTCATTTTTTTCTAGTAATTACAGTGTGCATAGGGATAGATAGAATTGTGTGGAGAAATTGTGTGGGGATAAAGAAATAATTGCAATCATCACCCTCCTAAACTCTAAACCCTTAGTCACCTTGGAAATCTCTAGAGATAAGCCACCAAACTATCTACAGTCAGTTTGACCAAGAGGATAAAATGCCAGGAGGTTTCAACAGTAGGGATCCCACACACACATCTACAATACACCTCCATCCCCCTGTGGCAGAGATATTTAGAAGGAATCAATGGTTGGGATTCTTCGATCTACTTAGAGGATATGATGATGATGTAGCTCAGGAATTTTCCATGTCACTATCACCTCAGGCTAGAGTCAGTGCCACTTCTGTGGTGAAAGGATTGTCAGTAACAATTACCCCTAAAAGCATTAGCAGAATCACTACACTTCCTCTAGGCTTACAATGGAGAAAGGAGGATAAGGCTAGTAGCACTTATGCTAAGAAGATTTTTTTCTTGAGAGATGAAGAGCCAATTGAGGAAAAAAATGGGATTAGAAGGGAGAGCCTTCTCTATCCTTGGGATGAAGTAAGCTATCACATTCTCAATTATATTTCTTGTGAGGGAAGGCTCAATATAATCTATGGTTACCAATTTAGACTCCTCCATAAGATGAGATTTGGAGAAGAGTTACCCCTTATCAAAAGACTTATGTTTCCTACTTATTATTGCAATTAATAATAAACATTAGCATAAAGGTATAGGAAGGAAAACATCAGCAGCTAGCACATCATGGACTAATCAAACTCATACTAGAAGATGCCTTAAGTCAATTAAGAGTCCCTATTCTATGGTCCACATTTAGGTACATGGACAAGGAGGTTGTAATTGAAGAAATTGAATATGAAAGGAACCCAACCTCTAGTGGTGAGGAGGAAGGAGAAGAGGAGGACCCTTAAGAAGAAGAGGAAGAACCAGAGGAAGAAGAGGTAGAGACCAATAAAATAGAGGGAGAAGAGAAAAGTGGAGAAGAAGCACAGAAGGATGAGGAAATCCCTAAAAAACATACCAAGGAAGGGGAGGAATCTCCAAGAGTGTCGACTGAACCCACAGAGAAGGAGGTAGCTACTGCCCTATGCACACCCATTAAGTCAACAGGAAAAAGGCAGAGGTAGACTCCCCTATATTTCAAAGCAAGGAGGAGCACTAAGATCAAACATGGGAGACTATAAACACCTACCAAGACTTCTATCATCATTGAAGACTCACCAAAAGGACAAGAAAAACTAGTCTCCCCATAAATGAAAGGTGAAGAGGGCACATCAAAACAGGCTTCCCCAAAGTCGCCAATCACCTATGTTAGGAGGCCTGTCACCAGGTCAACCTCAGCAAAGAAAATCAAATAACCTTTGACCCCATTTTATAAAGGGAAAAGCCTCCTACATGAAACACGGACAGTCCTACAGGAAACTTTGTCAGCACTACAGGAAACACAGAAAAAGCAAAAGGAAGGAAAGCAAGGACAAAGGAAAGGCAAGGAAGCAGCAACACAAGTACAGGGGGAGGCAGATGCTCCAAAGACATTAAAGGGAGAATCCCAAGAGCTGCAGGAACCTATCCCATAGCCCAATCTCAGCTCCTATTATAAATTCATTGAAAGAGGCAGAGTAATACCACAAAAATTTTCCATCCCTCTCTTTTTTGAGCTTGAGAAGAAGAGAGCAAGGACACGTCACTGGATGAAAATTGCTAAATCAAAGAATGTAGAAGATGTGGGCCATATGGAAGAGAAGCTACTAGAGATGGGCATAGAGTTGAGTAGGATAAGAGACATGGAAAGAGTTATGAAATCTCAACTAGAGGCTGAAAACACATGGCTAGGGAGGAAGGTACAAGAAAAAGAGAGGCAATTGGCCACTATGGAAAGCCTCTCTATGGAGGCACTCCAATGCAAGATTCCATCAAGTCATATGTCGTGTACCTAAAATATCAATGGTTGCAATTTTAGATAAAGACCCTAGTACAACGAGGGACTATGGCTTCCCAAGACTATAGGCAATTCATTGAGCTCTATGACCAAAGCACCGTGGAGGATAAGGCCAAGATATCTAAATTCTACTCACACAACTTGCCATAACATACTTGAATGTGTGTGATCCCAATCCAAAGCTAGGGGACTTACAACTAATGGCCTTGGCATCATGGATGAATCATGAGGAGGCCATGGCTAAGGAAGTAAAGAGGTTGTTGGAAAGAGAAGAAAAAGAGCCCCTTTACATCATAGCAGAATAGATCAAGAAGAAAAAGAGCCCCTTTACATCATAGCAGAATAGATCAATTCCATGGCTTTCATTAGCACCCACAACATCATCGCCAATGATCCCCAGCTTGCACCAAGATACCTAGCTACACAAGAGCAAGCAGTCACTCATTTTGAGGACACCTTGAGATTTCTAGGGGATGACAACCAGCAAGCATGCCAAAGGATATGGAGAACCCTACCATAAAACCTAAGGATTAGGGAGTATCATTCCCTTGAAAGAATGAGGGATGCGCTAAAAAGGACTCCACTGTATAATAAGGCATTGTAGAGACACAAGATCGACTCGATTGGCTTGAAATTCAGTCCACCATTTCTCTTGGGTATGTTAGAAGGAAGAAAGGAGGAAGAGGAAAGAAAGCAGTGGGAGGAAATAGAGAAGCATGCAGGATTTTATCCATAAGAGGAGAATACATCAATAGAAGCTTGGGATGTTAGAGAGGCCACAAGAGCAATGAAAGACATGGACATAGATTAAGTTGCTCAGAGGATGAGCAACACTTTCAGTAGGGGGTGATGATGAGGCTCATCAATAGGTAAATTATATGGACCTTAATGCCACTCTCCATCTTATTAAAATCAATTTTTCTCACATTTCTTTACATATTTTATTATATTTTGCTTAGTGAGAAGGGTAAAGATGAGATGTTATGTCATGTGGCCTAATGTGCATTAATTGCAAGATTTGGAGCAATTTTGGCTAATTTAAGTGTAGGAACTTGAAGTAGACAAGCAAGAGGGATTTTAGGAGATTGGATCTCCCTCCTTAACTCCTCAATCACTCAAAGATTCCTCCACCAGATCTCATCAACTCGGAGTTACAAGCAGCCAAGCCCACTGAGGTCATTGGCAGCCAAGCCAATGATAGTTGAAGACAAGTTGATCTTGAGTTAGGAGCCAAGCCTCCCTAATTTTAAGGAAGTTGTTGATAGCTTCAGTTGTATAAATAAGAAGGCCTAGGGCCTCATTAGGATTCAATGTTTTTTGTTGTAGCTAAGGGGCATTTTCAAGCTAAGACATTGTGACTAATAACTCTTATGTGTTTTTGACATTTTGATAAGAATGAGAAGCATTCCCTTGATCCAGCATTGAGTTGAATCAGAGGGCTAAATCTCTTGAGTTAGGGCCCACCCCTAGCAGTAGATGTTCCTCTTTTTGTATGTGTATGCTTAGATTACATTCATAGTTAGTTGCTAAAGTGACTTATGTTTTTTTTAATCTGCAAGTATTTGGATGACTACTTTGTTTGCTTCCATTTCTAGACAGATAGATCAGTGGTACAATAGTGAAAGTAAATGCTTCAAAAAATCTTGTAGTACTGGCCTCTTCTACTTCATCTCCCTTATGGGATCATGGTTTGAGGGTTCGATTCTCACAGCCCAAAAATAGATTTATTGTTTGATCACTACATAACTTAGGATTTCTTGTTGCATAGATAATTGTTTCTAAATTCCTTAAAAGTACTTGCAATTGTCATTTTGGTTTCTTGAGTTTTATATGGTTTAGAAGAACTTCCATTCATAGACTTAGCCACTAGCTATTAATAGCTCTGTTTTTCCTAAATTCAACTCATATTTTCCATATATCAATAAAGTTGTGAATAAATGAAGAAAAGAGTGTGTGATTGTTGCAGGAGTTTCTAATCTGCAAGGAGACTTCATCTTGCCAGCCTCATCCAAGTCTTCTCCACCTACACTGCCAAAGTCCACTAAACCCTAATCCAAATTTCTATGTTGTAGCAAAGTGGACATTTTCCTTGAGCAAGTCCAACCATCGTGAAGACTTGGGCTGAGCCTTGGGTAGTGTGCACCTCCTTTGTGCCTTATTCCCCATCAGACACCTTTCCCACACTTCATTCTACCTTTCCTACCCCCTATAAGCTTTTGGCATGTTTCTTGTAGTAAAATAGGGCATCCTTTAGTAGAACTAGGACATCCTGTAGCACTACAAGAAACCTTGTAGCAACCTGTTTTAAACCCGAATTGAGAAGAAATGATCATCTGAGCTTAGGTTAGGCCTCCACTTGGCTTCCATACCCTCAACACCAATCTAGACCTGTTTTTCCATACCTATCTCCCTTGCCAAAGAACAAATTGGTTAAATTAACATTTGCATTCATAAAATTGAAAATTGAAAATGCTTTTCTAAAATTTCTAGTTAGCACATGCATACAGTAGTTACAGTAGTTTTAGGATAATTTCCATGCTTATTTAGTCCATATAACTAGATTTTAGATGCAAGGTTAAGTTAGGTTTCTTTTGCAAGCAATATGTGTAGATGCTTACTAAGATGATTTCATGTCACTTTATGTCATTTTCCAATTCAGTACTCTCATTTCCTAGAGTAGGCAGCATTTCCTTTCTGCAGTAAGAATAGTTTTCCCTTTGCTATTTAATAGTCAAACTCCTTCTAGTTAATATAAGACTGGTTTGAAAAACCCTAGTTGTCTATCGCCCCAGTTGAAGAGTAACAAGAGTAGACCATTGCATATACTATGTATAGAGAAATTTCACCTCCATGTTTGTATGAACCCCAGGTTGATGAAGTAAAGTTGGTAACCCTAGGAATTGCAACATCCTTGCTACAATAATGGAGCCCATCACCTGCCATAACATTTTTGGGTTTTTTTCTTCTCTTTTTTCTTTTTTTTGAAAGACACACAAGTCACCCCAAAGGAGGTTTTCAGCATGTCTTCATGCCCTAGGGACCTCAAAAGAGGTTTTCACGCATGGATCTTTTTTTTTTCTTTTTTTCTTCACTCTTGGGCTGCCTCAAGGAGGTTTTCAACCCAAGAGTTGGCCTAAGCTACCTCATATAGGTTTTCACTTAGGCCCCTTATTGTTTTTTTTTTTCTTTTTTTTTCTTTTTTTTTTCCAAAAATAAAAAGAGTCTTCAAGAATTATGTGATCTGGAAGCTAAGACACTTCCAATCACATTTAATTCCTTGTTTATGGTACTAATGAACTCCTTCCTTGACAGAGGTCTTTTGTAGGCTTTCAATCTGTATCCATTGACAAGCAAGGGAATACCTTCCTCATCAATGGTCTTGATTTGAACAACCCCATTGTCATGGCACTTCTCTATCAGATATGGGCCTAGCCACCTAGTCATCAATTTGCCTTTGAAATCCTTGAACATGGAGTCATATAGAATAGCCCAATCCCCTTCTTGAAAAAATTGTCCTTGATGTTCTTGTCATGCTAAACCTTCCTCTGCACTTGAATAACTTCAATCTGTAGGAGGGCCTGCATCCTGAATTCATCCAAACCATTGAGTTGGAGCAACCTCTCTTGTTGTGCCTTTGTAACATCTAAATCCAATTATGTTTTCATTCTCAAAGTATTGTATTCAAACTCAATGGAGAATAGAGCTTTCTTTCCATAGACCAAGTCATAAGGGGTGAAGTCAGTGGTTGTCATCCAAGTTGTATTATAGGCCCAAGTGGCCTCCACAAGTCTGTCAACCCAATCTTTTCTTTTGCAACTCACAACCTTGGTGAGGATGCCTTCCAATGCTCTGATAGTGACCTCTACTTGTCCATTGGCCTGAGGATGATAGGAAGTTGACTTCTTGTGTTTGATATTATGCCACCTCAATAAATTCTCAATTAGGTGTGATGTGAATTGAGCTCCCTGATCGATGACTAGTTCTCTAGGGTGGCCAAACCTTTAGAATACATTCTCCCTTAAGAACTCAGCCACTTTCTCTTTTGTTGCAACCTTGACAGCCTTGGTCTCAGCCCACTTTTTCAAATAATCATTGCATGCAATTATGTATTTTGTTTCCCTTATGATGGATCAATGGGCCCAATGAAATCCATGCCCCACTTGTTAACTGGCTCTAGAGTCACTTGAGGTTGCAAGGGAATTTCATCCTTTGGAGTAGGTCTCCCCATTCTCTAGCACTGATCACATCGACTGGTGTATATTATTGCATCTTTGTGGAGATTGGGCCAGTGGTAGCCATCTTGCAGTACCTTGAAGGTTGTCCTCTTGGCTGTAAAGTGGCCTCCACAAGGCCCATCATGACAGGCCAGAAGGATGTCAAAGAATTCCTCCTCCCTAACACATCTCCTCAAAATTTGATCTGGGCTATCTTGAAGAGATTGCCCCCAATCCAAGTGAATGGGTTACTCTTCCTTACAAATCTACTATTTTCCTTGGATGACAAATTTAAAGGGAACTGTACCACAACTAGGTAGTTGGCTATGTCAGAAAACCATGGGAAGAGAACTAAAATATAAAATAAATGCTCATTGGCAGCTAATCATAAACCATTCCTTCCTCACCTACAGGCAAAGCAAGCCTAGATAATAAAAAAAATTGCAACTGCATTTTCCCTACCTAGCTTATCAATGATAGTTAAATCAAATTGTTGTAATAAAAGAAACCCTTCTAATAATTCTAGAATTCACATAAGATTTTCTCATTAAGTATTCAATGGAAGCATGGTTAGTATGCAGAAAGGTTTGATAATTAGTTATGTAGTGTCTGAATTTGTTCAAGGAATGGACAACAACTAAGAGCTCCTTCTGAGTCACAATGTAGTTTAATTCAACCTTGGACGGATTTTTTCTAATGAATTAAATGTCATATGGAAACTTGTCATCTATCTAGCCTAAAGCTGCTCCTATAGCTTTATCAAAGGCATTAGCATGGATATGGAAAGGAAGAGCCCAATTTGGGCCTCGGAGTATGGGTGCAGTAGTCAACTTGTCCTTCAATATTTGTAGGGCCTATTGGCAACTTTATGACCAACAAAATTCAGAGTCCTTGGCCAGCAATCCAAACAATGATGAGGCTACTTTGCTGAAGTCTTTTATAAACCTCCTATAGCATCCTGCTAAGCCCAAGAAACTCTTGACATCCCTCTGCTTTTGAGGAGTAGGGACCCTTTTTATGATAGAAATTTTATTTGGGTCCACTTGTAGTCCTTCCTAGGATATTGAGTGACATAGAACAATCTCTGCATTCATCAATAACTCACACTTATGAGGACAAAGGGATAGGTTCATTTCAATGCACTTATTTAATACTTTCCCCAAGTTAGAGAGAGCCTCCAGGAAATCACACCCATAGGGAGTGAAATCATCCATATAGATTTCTACAAAATCATGGACTAGCTTAGCAAAGATGCTCAGAACTACCCTTTGAAAAGTGGTAGAGGAATTACATAATCTAAAAGGAAGGACCCTATAAGAAAATGTACCCCAAGGAAAAGTGAATGTTGTTTTATCCTAGTCCTATAGGATGATCTAGATCTGATTGTAACCATTGAATCCATCCAGGAAAGATAAAAAATTCTTCTCTGCAAGACCGTCCAAGACCTGATCAATTAAAGGTAGAGGGAAATGGTCTTTTTTAGTGGCTTTGTTTAACTCTCTGTAATCCACATAGATCCTCCATTTTCCATTCTTCTTTGGGACCAGAACTAGAGGAGACACCCACTCACTATCTAAGATGGGGTAAATGAACCCCGCATCCAACAACTTCTATGGTTCTTCTTTGACTATGTCTTTGAGGGTTGGGTTCATTCTCCTCTGAGGTTTGCGCACTGGTTTGCAGACTTCCTTGATGTAGATGTGGTGAGTACACACTAAAAGGTGCACTCCTTTAATTTCCTTATAAATCTAGGCAAAATCATCCAAGTGCTCTCTCAGCATGTTGCACAACTTCTCTTCTTGATGGGATGGGAGAAAGGGGTTGATTTTCAATGTTTTATATGGACGAAATTCTACCATTTTGATATGAGCAGGACTTGAGTCAACTAGGCACAAATTAGTCCAAGGTTTATCTTCAGATTTCTTCACCATCTCATCAAGAGGCATGGTGTTGGGGGGCTAGTTCTGGAAGATTTTTTCAATTAGGGGTTCTACATCAAGTTTCCCCCCTCCTATAAAGTATCTAGGGTACAATTTGGGTAGGATGTGGTATGGTACACTTCATCTTCCTCTTCCTCTTCCAACCATAAGGGTAAGTCGTGATCTTAGGATGGTTGAGCAGTGGGATACAATACCAATTATTTGGACAAATGCTCATTCTTAATGGTCATGTTCCCAGCCCTGAAACTTATGTAAGTATCAGCAGTGGCTATCCATGGCCTTCCAAGGATGAGAGGATAACCATTGAATTTTTTCTTGGGCTGGAGAACTAATAATTCATCAAGGTACTCCTAGGAATTAATAGAGACCATCACATCCTCAACAAATCCCTCAGAGCTACTGTGGATCTGTCTACAAGTTGCAATATTGTTGTCGTCTTCCTGAATTATCCTTGGAGATTCAGTTTGAGCATGGTCTCCTTAGTCATAAAATTTATGGGAACCCCAAGATCAATCAAGGTGTGGGGGGAAATGATGCCATCAATGTGCACATCTACCATAGGACTCCCAGGGTCTAGATACTTTGGGCAAATCACTCTCCTCAGCATTAAGTCAGACAACTATCTAATGACATTAATGGTGGGGGTGTCTTTCTTTCTCCTCTGAGGATGTTTGAAGAATTTCTCCTTGATTATATTATTGTAGATGGGGACATCCTTGATGGATTGGAGGAGCGGGATTTTAACATACAATTTTTTCAATTCTCCTAGAAGTTCAGTCTCTTCCATGGTGTGTGACTAGAATGGATCAATATTTCAAGAAAAGGAGGTTGATTGGCTTTAGGAACACTCTCTTCCTTTTTCTCTTCAATCTCTTTAGGTGGAGATGAAGGTTGGTTATCTGGAAGCACTCTTCCAGACCTGAGGGGTATTTCTTGAAGTTCCATAGCATAGGCAGTGTAGGATGTCTCTCCACTATAGACCTATTGTGCATGTTTATTGTTTGGTTTCAGATTTGTTTGAGCAGGCATTTGAGGTTGATTAGGTGGATCAGGATGAAGGAGTTATGGTTAATATAGAGGTGGCGGTAGTAAGGTTGGATATTGGTTGAATGGGAGCCTCCACCCTATGATGGGGTATTCCACTGAGGATGTGGGGAGCATATGGCTGAAATGACTTATTGGTGGGTTGGGAAGGGTATTGAGGTGCATAAGACCAAGGAGAATGTGTGGACCATGAAGGATGAGCAGGAGAACACCAAGGAGGAAGGGATGCATTCTGATTGGAATTATAATATGGATAGGATGCCCCTTTCATTCCCTGCTCGTATGGTCAAGGTCCTCGAGGCCTCCTTTTCTTGATATAACAGAGTTGTTTAGCCCCACCTTCAGTTCCTTGATATACAACTTTCAATCCAAGAAGAGAAGGGCACTTATCTGTGGATTAGTTTTCCTCGTAGACCAAGCAGACCTCTATAACATTCATTGGACATTCATTTCTAGGGTTCCTTCTAGTGCATCTAGGGCAAAAGACAACTAAGGCTCTCTTTTCTTCCTCCTACTTCCTCTTGATCTGCATGGTGCCCATTGGCAGAGAAAGGTTATGCAACATTTTGCTTTTAAAATCTTCCAACATGTTTCCAATTTCACTCTCTATAGATGTGTTGGAGGAAGAGGAACTAGCCAAATATTGAGTCACCCTACCCTTCTTTCTAGTAGCCCTAGAATCATATTTGAAAATTGTCTTGATATCATCATTAGATAGCTTATAGTTGTCCCCTCTAGATAGCATGTTTAGGGTTTCTAGGATATCTTCCATGGTCCCTCTAAGAAGGACTAAATTGAGTGATTTAGAATCAAGGGTGCATCTGGCCCTTTTATATCTAAGTTGGAACCTTTCCTCATAATCCTCCAAGGATTCTTCATGTCCCAAGGTCATTCTAAAGATTTCCTCTTTGGTGTCCTTGGACCTACAGTAGTCTCTATACTTTTCATTGAAGGATTGTTGCATTTGAGCCCAGGTAGTGATGTTATCCCCAAGTAAACCCATGAACCAACACAAGGTTTCATCCTTAATGGTGGATGGGAATAACTTCAACTTATGGTCATTAGAGATATAATCATAAGTTTTGCAGATGACACCAAACTCAAACAAAAAGGTATCAGGTTCTTCTAAGGTTAAGTCATGGAAGTGAGGAAGGGTAGAGGGGCTTATTTTTTTCATCATAGCATCTCCATTAGTCTCTCTAGTGGGATAATCACCCTCATTTCTATTTTTTGCCCTATTTTTGTTTTCAACCATGTTGTAAGTGTGTGGGATGGTTTCTTCTTCTTCTTCCCCAATAGGCTCTTCAAAGATCTCTGGTTTCTCACCTAATGGGTCCTTTAACTCCCCTGCAGTTAGAGAGGGAAGTTGACAGCCACTAAAGAAGAGGGAAGGTTGATTGTCTGATGGTGTGGGGGTATTTGGAAAGAATTTCCCTAAATTGGCTCTACTCCTACAAGGCATGAAATAACTTTTTTCCTTTTATGTGTTTTTCAAAATTAATTGCAAAACAGAAAGAAAAGAAGAATAAAATATTTCTACTGAATGTAAATTAGAAAGAAAAGCATAAATTACATCTACCTAGACACCTCCCTAGAAACTGTGCCAAAAAGTAATGAGTCTCATTATTGCAGCAAGGATGTTGCAACTCCTAGGGTTACCAACTTTACTTTATCAACCTAGGGTTCATACAAACTTGGAGGTGACAATGCTATATACACAACAGATGCAACATTATACTCATGTCACTTCTCAACTAGGGCACTAGACCACTAGGGTTCCAGATCAATCTTCTATTGACTAGAAGGAGTTTGACCACTAATAGTGAATGTAAAGCTAGTTCTAATGCAGGAAAGTAAATTCTTTCCTATTTAGGAAATGAAAGTTGTTGAATGATAAATGCTATCAAATGCCATAAATCATCTAGCTAGGAAATAACACAAATTACTTGCAGAAAAGAACTAGGCTAACTGTGCAATTGATCATCTAGCTATTTGGACTATTTGGACATGGGAAGTTGTTCTATCATTCTATGATTTATATATGCATGCACTAACTATTTCATTTTGTATTTGCAAAAAAATAATATTTTAATTTCTAAATTCAGAAATGTAAATGTTATGCTTATTCTGTTTGATCTTGCAGGGGGAAGGTATGGGAGAGCTGATCTCAGGTGGCAATGATAGGCATGAAATCCAAGATGAGGGCATAACCTACTCTCATACTAGCATTTCTTGTCAAAACAGGGTCAAGCAAGCTGCTACAGAAGATCATGTAGCTACTACAGGAAACTGCTATAGGATGTCCTAGTTTTCTACAAGATGTCCTGGTTTTCTACCGGAAGTTAGCTGAAATATTTAGGAGGGAAAGAATGGTGGAATTAGGTGTTGGAGAGATGGATGACAGTGAGATGAGGTGTAGGTAAGGTGCACATTGCCGGAGGCCAAGGCCAACACTTCATGGAGGTTGGATTTGCCTGAGGTGGTTGCAAAACAGAGATTTGGACTATGGGTTGGTATGCCTTGGTAGAAGGTGGAGAAGACTTAGGTGAAGCTGGTTGGATGAATTTCTCCCTGCAAATCAACAATCCCTACAACAAAACCTATTTTTCTCTTCATTTATGCATCACTACATATCAACATGGAAAAGATGAATTGAATTTGAGAAAGTTGATCTGTCTATTTCTAATGACTAGATCTATGAAATGGAATGTGTTTTTAAGCTATAGCAAACTCAAGAAATGAAATAGAAACTGTAGGTGCTTCCAAGAAATCATAAGCAGTGATCTATCTAAAAATGAACACTAAGTTATGCAATGACCAAAAACAACTCTGTTTTCGGGGTTGTGAGAATGGGACCCTCTAATCATGATCCCATGAGGGAGATGAGGAAGAGGCCACTGTCACAAGATTTTCTGGAGTACCTTCCTTTACTACTGCACCTCTTATTTACTTCTTCAAACTAATGGAAACAAGATTAAGCAATCATTGAAATACTTGTTAGGTTAAACAAATTTATCAGTTAACTATCATTTTACTCTAAGAATACACATACAAAAAGAGGAACTTATGCTGCTAGGGTTGGGCCCTAACCCAAGAGCTTCATCCCTCTGATTCAACTCAATGCTAGATGAAGGTAAAATTTCTCGTTATCATCAAAATGTCAAATACAACAATATAATAATAGTCATAATGTTTCAGTTCAAATTACCTCTTGGCTACATCAAAAGATCGAATCCTAATGAGTCCCTTGGCTCTCTTATTTATACAAAATTGGAGCTCCCAACAACTCCCTAGAAAATAGGGAGACTTGTCTCCCTAACTCAAGAATGACTCTTTCTTAACTGTCACTGACTTGGCTGCCAATGGACTCGGCTTGCTTGGTTGCTAGTAAAGCTGATGAGATATGGTGGTGGAATCTTCTAATGATTTGAGGAGTTAAGGAGGGATACCAATCTCCTAAAATCTCTCTTTCTTGCCCACTTCAAGTTCCTGCACTTAACTCAACCCAAAACTGCTCCAATTATTGCATTTAATATGTATTAGGCCACATGATATAGTAACTCACCTTCACCCTTCTCACTAAGAAAATATAACAAAATCTGTAAATAAATGTGAGAAAAGTTAATTTTAATAAGCTGGAGAGTGGCATTGGCATTGTGACCCATATAGTTTACCTATTGATGAGCCTCATCAGGGTTTACCGTGATCCATAGTTTGGTTCAAGGAACACTAGGCCATGTGTTTTTCATTTCGGAGATCCACCTCACTCAGCTTCGAATCCATTCAGAAATCCAGCTCAACCGAAGTATAAGAACCCATCTCATCAAGGCTATCCAGAAATGGAAAGGCTAGGCTGAAAACACTGTCATGCCTGGAAAAACCCATGCCATGAAAAAAAGAACCACATTTAATACCATGTATGCCAAATCTAGCAAGTAAAACACACATGCAAATCAATACCTGCAAAGAATCATGTTTTAGTTGCTTGATCCTGCTCTTCCTTTCTTGCTCCTTCCTTCTTTTTTCCTTCTTTTGCCTTTCTTGCATGAATGCCAAGTGCTCCAAGAAAGCTCTAAGTGTCTAAGAGCGAGAAAGAGAAAATAGAAGAGAGCTCCACCAAAACCTGTCAAAATCTTCCCAACTGATCCTCAAAAGCGTTTTTATCAATAAAGCCTCTATTTTATTCATTTTCCATTATTTTCCTTCAATTTCCTCCTCACATGCAACTTGTGACCTTTCACCTTCCTTTTCTCATAATTTCCATTATTTTCATAAATAAAATGTCGATAAATGTCTCATGCCTTTCCAAAACCTTTTCCATTTCCTTTGCCAATTTCCTTAGCCATAATATCCAAAGTAACAACCCACTAGGATGTTTTTCCCACCATTCAACTTGGAATATGTGTCTCATCACTGTGGCCTTATATATTTTCACATGGATTTTTAATGAGGGTTGTTACACTTATTGAGTTGGTAAATGTCTCCTTTGACATACACCTTTTGTATATTTTTAATCGGTAGCCATTGACTAAAAGTGGAATTCAATTTTCATCAATGGTTATGATCTGGATAGAGCCATTTTCATGACATTTTCCCACCAGATAATGGCGTCACCATCTTTTCATCATCTTTCCCTTGAAGTCTTTGAATCCAGAGTCATATAAAAAAACCCAATCACCCTCTTGGGAGGTCCTTTCTCTTATGTTTTTGTCATGCCAGATCTTCCTCTGCAATCAGATCACATCAATATGCATGAAGGCCTGCAATCTAAGTTCGTCCAGAGCATTGAGCTATTGTAGTTGATGGGCCTCCAAATTATACATAAATTAAGGCCCATCTAACCATCCTTTAGCACATTAAACCTCTCTTTTTGTATTAGATGACATATTTTTAACTTTAATATGTTCATTAAGAAGATATAGAGATAATTGCATATTTGTGCCTAATATTATTTATTTTTGTATAATGTTGTGAGAATATTGGGCAAATTATGAAGATTTGGAGGAGGATATAATCTAGGGACTTTCCCCCTGCTACTAGAGGATCAATATTGGATGATATATGCATAAAATATCATGAAATTATTGACAAATTCTAGAGCTCCACAAATTGAGAAAATATAGGAATGTGTTCCATGTCATTTAATGCAAATTCCTAGTGTTGGGAACTAGCACCACTTTTTGAGGATTTTGGAGGGGAAATTTTCCTCCTTTCAAGGAGAATTCTTACTTATCACTTTGTATAAGTACCAATTCGAATTGACCTATAGGGGCATGTGTTTTTTAGTCTTCTTGTGGAGAAAACTTGCTATTTAGTAGCTCCACTTTCATTTCTAGCAGGGATGTACGTGCATTGATTCAAATAATGAAGTTTGGTGCCATTTTTAGCTTCTAAAGCTTCGTTTCCTTCATATTACTATGTGTATACTTGGTCTTGACCATCCCAGGAGCATGTTGAAGTCTCGAAAATCTCTACCTGCAACATTATAAGGGAGACCACTCGTTCAGGAACATAGAGCAGCTCCTTTTTCATTGAAATGGTGGTTCCTACTTGTTAAATTAGGTCCATTTGCCTTCTCTCTAACTCCACTGGCTTAAAATATGACTTTCACCTACCAATAGAGAAGAGACATTAGATCAATCCTCTTGCTGATCAGGCAAGAAAGTGATCCTTAAGATGATCTAGGGCTCACCCAAACCACAACTAAAGTTTGCCTCTTTGATAAGAGGACTTATAAGAATGTAGAATTAAATCTAAATACTAATTAATCCTAGAATGTAAGCAAAAGAAAAGAAATCCTAAGCCTATCTCTATTAGGAAGATGTAGATCTAACCCAACTGAGAGCAAGATAATTAATTGAATTGAGATTTAAATATGTTTACCTTATATTAAATATCAAGTTACCGAAGTAGTTCAATTAGTTGATATTATGATTACCAAACATATCTTGTTCAAAGATCCTTTAATAAGAATTATTAATCAACAACATTTAGGAAGTAGTTCCCAAAAATGATGATGATTAGTAATCCAACAACTCGACTAATTAAACAACAATACAAGGAAATAGTTCACATAATATTATTATTTGTTAAGATAGAATTAAAAGGCTGATCTTTGAGTAAGTAGTTACTCATAAATCAGAGTTCAACACATAAGAGCATAGATAAACAACAGATAATTGCAATAAATCATTCACATAGACAATAGTGCACAGATATGACTAAAAATCACAAGCCTCTACTATTATAAAATGAAACTAGTATTAAAACAATAGTATCTTCAATACCTACGGATGCACTGCTGGTTTTCTGTGTGGTCCGCTGGTTTTGGGTGGAGTAGCTGGGTTTACAATGTTGGTTTATTGGTTCTCTTCAGAAAACTGTGGATAATTTTTGGTGTTGTCTTCTATTTTTGCATCTCCCTCTCTATCAGACTAGTTTCCCCTCTGTTGGGGTAGTCTCATCTCTAGTTAAATGGCAGCTAGCTGAGTTAGGTTGTGTTCCTTCACGGCCAGAACACCTTTGTAAATACCTTTTTATTTTCTTTTAATAGATTACTCTTACTTAGAAAAAAAAAATAGTATCTTCAATACCAATTTATTAATTCCAATTCCCTTTCTTCGATCTCCAACAATCTTCTACAACTCATAAACTTTGTTAATGAAACAAGAGCTACAATAGTTCAAGCTATGCTCATCATACATAGTTCAGATATGTAAAAGATAAATATTTCTATTCCTCAGATCTGAGATTAAACTCTCCTCTCCTCTACAACCTTATATCCATGTTACAATAGTGCTTTTAGAATCCTAAACTGTAGAGTAGAGAAGGCATTTTTCCATGATTCGAGTCCTTATTACAGAGCCTAGAGATGGTATTTATACATTCTGGGAATACTAATAGTCTCCCTTGATTTTCTCAACAAATGGAGCAAATAAAGGTAAAATAGAGTTGAATTATTCCTTTAGATCAAATTCTAGCCGAATATGAATTGCTATTGCTTGAGGAAATTCCCAATTTAGATCATGCTCGGATAAGACCACATTTAATTGCTTCAACAGTGATAGAACTTTCTCGCCCATCTTAGATTTTCTTTGCTACCTGGAGGAGTTCTTTTAGAGATCAGTTGTTGAATCTCTTAGTATTTTCATCCCGGAAGCTTCTCTGCCAATACAAGGCCAAAATTAGTCAAAATCGGGGAGAAAAACAAACCAAAGTATAAGCAAACTTTAAAATCAGAAATATGAGTCGTGAGATGTGGCATCATTTGAGTGGAATTAAAGATAAGTCCATTGGAACTTTTTACAATGTGTGCAAACAAAAAACGTCGATATTGGGAGGCTCTGATATGGAGCAGATGCGATTTCACATTTAATTTATTTTTTTTAATTGTATCGGGTCCAAATATCGGAGGTGAATGGATTATCAGGGGTTTTACAAATGTTACCATTTAAAAGTTCTGATATATAGGCGGATGTGATATTCCAATTAGACCATCGTTAATACACATATCGGGTTTGGATATCGGAGCTTGTCATATATCAGAAGTTGAAGGGGGAGGCTAATGGGAATATCAACGATGGAGAGATTATCGAAGATCAGAACGGGAGGTTATATTGCTATTGGAGATCAAAGGGAGTGTTGTATCATAGATTGGAGATTAGATAGATATGTTGTATCAACATATCGGCAAGATTGGCATATTGGAATGTTGTCGATCAGAGTTTTTTAAATGTGTCTCAAAAGGAAATCTCCGATATGCACTACCTCCAATATGTGGGAGCGGAAAAATGACGTGGAATGTGGGTCCTCCGATAGGCACTTTATTATATAGTTTCAAAAGTTATATGGCCACTTAATATATTCATTTGATTATTGAAAAGAGCCATTTAATATAGTTCATTTGATTATTGAAAAGAGCCACTTTATGGATTGGACTTTGAATATTGGGGATTTCAAATGAATTCCTCTGATATCAAAGCTCTGATATTATATTTGATATATTCATTCTTTTCAATAGGTATTTCTCTGATTTTATCAATAAGTAAATTCATAATATAAAAGCCACTTTGTAATATAAGACTTGGTCTTAGTCTTGGGGGATATGACTTGCATGATATAAAATAAAAAAATATTTGCAAATATAAACATTTCCAAAAATCTAATTATTTACAAAGAAACAAATTTATAAAATAAAAGATAAAATACATTATATAAGGCCAAAGCAATAAAAAAAGCATCCAATCTTCAATTAGGCGCTATTTGCAAACCAAATTCCCAAATGATATCAAACGAGTTATGATAGGGAGATAGGAACAGATTGAATTTGTTGAAGGCATCCAAATACTCAAAATCAAATAGTAATATAACCAATCATTCAATCAAAGGGTCCTCATTATGGGAATTAAGTGAATAATGGGGGAGTTGTGATTTTACCACAATAATGGTGACACACTAGGAAGGAACAATTATCTCTGGTTAAAGATAATGAATTTTAATTTACCTAAAGGTTAAAAATAATGGAGTTCACAAAACTGTCTAACAGTAAAGCATTTCCACAGGTCCCACATAAATATATTAAGCAATATGAGTTTGAAAAGATAAGTACTCAAAATCATGAGTAAAAATCATGGATCCAAATTTTGGGAAATTTTGGTTTTAAAATTACCTCTTATGAGAAATAGAAGAAGGTAGATATGAGATTTTTTTGATAAATCATATATCCATTGTTATGAATGGTCTCGAACATTGCTTCACTTCCAGCGAGCTTGAACAGTACCCCGATGAAGTTTTCTTTTATGCCATACAAGCTTAGCCTCGTTGCCAGTGAGCATTCATAGACCTGACGGGTTTACTTGTATTTCCCATGCTTCCTCTTTTAATCACCCTTTTGATAAGCGCATTTGCAAGATTTATTTTATGATGTATCTGAGTGAAAGAGGTGGGATGGTAATAGAGACTTATGTTAATGGATACAATACTTTCATAATGTTGACTCCAAATTATTTTCCCGTGACTATCAATCAGAGGTTTTATAAAGTGGAGGGGTGGGAGGGATCCATTGAGTTAAACTCAAATCAGTTCTTTTCCTTGAAAAGGTAAACCCTATCACTTAGAAATTATGTGTGTTCCTCCATGAAAAATATTTAAAGCAAGAGGGATTTATGGTTCCATAAAGATATACCTTTAATGATAAATGAAATTCATTGAAATAGATAAGAGTAAAGATTTCTGTGTAAACCAACCATTGTTGGGTGAAGAAAAGTCCTTCAACATGAATCATGGCGGAGTCACGAAAATCAAACCATAAGTAATGGAAAAAATAAAAATAAATCTATACTGAAATGAAAGAAAAAAACAAAAACTCCAATCATGTCAAAAATGAGGAAAGGAGAAACTGAAAGACAAGCCCAAATTAAATTAAAAAACAAACCCAACAAGACTAATTATACAAAAGTATCAACATAAGAGTAAAAGAAGATAAGCATGTGAGTTTTCATTCTATGTTGATATCTTAATAACTTTTATCTTGCAGACTTATAGAAATGAGGCTCTCAAACTATAAAGGGTGAATAGCAGTGTTGAGAGAAAAAAGCTAATGAGAAGTCTTTGTCTACAACAAATTTTCTTGTTCCAAAGAAAAATCCTACATAAAATCATCTTAACCATTTTCTAATAAAAGAAATGTTTTAATAAAATATATTAAAGGTTCTGAAACTCCCTAGTCTAGCTGATTCGATGAGGATCATTACTGTTTCTCCCAAAAACCTCAAGTCTCCAAAATCAAGCCAATGAAGACTTGCAAAAAGAAACAAAATAGAAATAAGAAATAAACTTTATGAAAAAAAGAAAATCAAACAACAGATGAAGATGAACTTGTTAATGCATACCTGGAAGAATTTTGATTGTAAGTTTACCTCATGAATCTTCAAGTTCTCCCATGCATTTCTCAAAATTTTCATATGTTCAAAATCATCTACTTATTCAGTCAAAAATGCTAAGTAATGAACCTTTAAATTGCATCCTATTCAAATTTACATCTAATGACAAGAGTGGGGAAAATGAACCCTTGAGAAATACTCGTGAATCAAATATTGCCAAGCCGTATCAATTCCTTGGAATTTCTTCATACACGATTTTATCACAAAAAACATTTTTTAAGAATGTGATGAAGTTATGCAAAAGAAATGCAATCAAGTGCATCACAAATGTATATAATCTGAATATATAAGAACATTGATATGTTCTATGCCACTTTTCTAGAAAATCAAAAGGGGAAGCCAAAAACTCGGATTCATTACTTATTAAAAATCTGCAATAATAAAATAAATGAAAATAGAAAAAGAAAATAGTCTAAATTAATCTATTCCTATTGCTAACTGAATGGAAGGAAACATGAATAGGTATAGTCATACTTCCAATGTAACCATTCTCTCATTTTAATTCCTACATGTATGTACAAGTCAAACGTTAGTAACAAGAATATAGTTAAATGAATAAAAATAAATTTGAATATAATATGTACAGTAATTGTTAATATATTTACAAGAAGTGGCTTATTTATAATAACCTTCTCTTTAAATGTCCTTTGGATTTTCATTAATGATTGGGAGAGGTTCAAAGAGGGGATAATAAGCCAAATTGTGGATATGCATTTTTAGATACAATGGCCTGCATAAAATTGTCAGTCTTATGTACATACATTAAATTATTAATAATCTTTTGTGAAGGAAAAGTTTCTAAATGTATTTTCAATGGGTCATTGGAGTATGAATATAAGTTTGATAGTTTCAGCGAAAGATCATTAATTGAATTAGATTATTGGTCATATTGTAAGAATACACTCTCTTGTTGGCACTGCTTTTGAGAAGAAAGAAGCAATTGATAAGAGATGAACGTCAATTAAAATTGGAAGAATAATAGCTTTTGATGTTCATGATTATGATTTGAAACTTCATTTTCCCATTCAGGCAATGCATCAACTGAGTGTTCAATATTGGACTTCTCAATATGCTAGCATAAGATATCTAAATTTTGAAAAACAAAAACAAAAATTAATTCTAAAAGTAAACAAAATAAATGAAAGAACAACAATGAAATCAAATCATAATTCACACTATTATTACAATTAGTGTTACAATACAATTGGGATTGTTTTAAAACAATTTCGTTTTCACAAGAATTAGTCATAATAATGGAATTAGAATGATCGCCAATACCAATTTGTGAATTAAAGAGAGGGTCGGGATTAAAATAGAAGTGAGAATTTGATCATCATAAAATTCATAGATAGGAATGGGTTCTTGAATGCTCAAATCATGAGTATGATTAATTGTTTGAAAATGAGAACTAATTGGAACAATTTTTGTATTGAGTTTCTCTTCATTTTCAAGTATGATTTGAATTTGATCATGAGGATTTAATGTATAAGAAGATAAATCAACATCCTCAATGTCAAATTAATTATCGTAAATGACTTCAGTACATTCATTAAAATTCTCTTCACTCCCATCTGATGTATCAAAACAAGAAGGAATATGGAGTACATGTTCATTAATGCCAAAAGAATGATCAATGAATGATTATCTATCTTTATGAAAACTAATTGGAAATTCATTTATATCAGCCTCTTTATTTTCTGGAATAACATTAAAGCAAAGAGGGAATAGATTTCTATCAACAAAAATATCATGATAGAGGTGAAAATGAGAATCAGAAGCAATGAATCTAAAAATATCTCTATTTTTGAATTCTTGTGCATTTTCTTCATTGCAAATTTCAGATTCCAGATCATTTACTTCGCTAATTGTGCTTTATTGAATAATTTTCTCTTACTACCCTGAATTTTATATTTGATCAACATGATAAAATTCATAAATTTGTACAGCATGTCGCATATTATTGGAAATTTCAATTTCTACTTGTACTTGCTAATTTATAATCTGATTTTCTGAATTTAATTCATCGTAATTTTTAGATTTCGTGGCAGATGGTCCTTCAAGTTTATTTGTGATTTCTTCTTGTAGTTGTTTATAAAATTCTTGCAAGCTTTGTGATAATGGTTCATTAGCATGATTATCATTAACATTGTATGAGGTGTGTACTAAATTTAGGTATTTATCCTACATGGCTGAGGCCACCTCTATATCAGATTTTTTGATAATATTACTAGAATTCTAAGGAGAGTCATGAAAGCTTGCAATTGTTACATATGGATTTGAAATGGGAGGAAGAGAACAAATATACTCAAACCAATCGATCAGTTCAATTTCTAAAGGTTTATCTTCAGCTTTGAATCTCAAGCAAATTAATTGAAATCTAACAATAAAATCTAAGAGAGATTCATTTTCAAATCTTCATAAATCTTTGAATTCATCACATACATGTTCATAATCATAATTGTCAAATTTATAAAGGAACATTGTGATAAATTGATCCCAACTGTCAATACAGGCATCTAGAAAAGATTGACACCCATTTCTTGCTTTTCCTGAGAATGTAAGAGTAAAAATCTTGCATAGAATACCTTCATCAATATCATGAAAAGTAGAAATTGAAAATTTTTGAATGAATTGTAAAGCATGATTAAATGCAGAAGTATTCCTCTTACTATTAAACTTTACCTTTGACAAGTGTCTTACTATTTATGGTGGAGTATTTTCATATGCACATCCAAAGATACAACTCCAAAAGGGAATTTTAATAGGAGACATTATGATTAAAATAAAATCTCTAAAATACAAAACTCTAAAATACAACAAATCTTCAGCCCTAGCCTAAAAAATGTTGAAGGCTCGAAAATATCTACCTTCAACATTATAAGCGAGACCACCCATTCGGGAACTTAGAGCAGCTCCTTTTCCATTGAAATTGTGGTTCTTAGTGGTTAAACTAGGTCTAGTTACCTTCTTTCTATCTCCACTGGCTTAAAATATGACTTTCACCTACTAATAGAGAAGAGACATCAAATCATTCCTCTTGTTGATCATGCAAGAAAGTGATCCTTAAGCTGATCTCAAGCTCAACCAAGCCACAACTAAATTTTTCCTCTTTGATAAGAGGACTTATAAGAATGTAGAATTAAATCTAAATGCTAATTAATCCTAGAATGTAAGCAAAATAAAATAAATCTTGAGACTATCTCGATTATGAAAATGTAAATCTAACCCAACCGAGAGCAAGATAACTAATTGAATTGAGATTTAAATATATTTGGCTTATAGTAAATATCAAGTTAACGAAGTAGTTCAATTAGTTGATATTATGATTATCAAACATATCTTGTTCAGAGATTCTTTAACCAGAATTATTAATCAGCATCATTTAGGAAGTAGTTCACAAAAATGATGATGATTAGTAATCCAACAACTCGACTATTTAAACAATAATACAAGGAAATAGTTCCAATATTATTGTTTGTTAAGATGAAATTAAAAGGTTGATCTCTGAGTAAATAGTTACTCAAAAATCAGAGTTCAACACATAAGAGTAGAGATAAACAACAGTTAATTTCAATAAATCACTCACATAGACAATAGTGCACAAATATGAATGAAAATCACAAGTCTCTGCTATTATAAATTGGAACTAGTATTAAAACAATAGTATCTTGAATACCAATTTATTAAGTCCAATTCCCTTGCACTGGTCTCCAACAGCCCTTTACAACTCATAAACTTTGTTAATGAAACAAGAG
The DNA here is from genome assembly GCA_031772625.1 of Pinus tabuliformis. NCBI lineage: Eukaryota > Viridiplantae > Streptophyta > Pinopsida > Pinales > Pinaceae > Pinus > Pinus tabuliformis. Next base: position 289,677,708 of record CM062820.1, on the reverse strand, counting down.
TTGCAATAGTGCAAGCTCTACTTATCATACACAGTTCAAATATGTAAAAGATAAATTTCTCTATTTTTCAGATCTGAGATTAAACTCTCCTCTCCTCTACAACCCTAAATCCCTATTACAGTAGTTCTTTTAGAATCTTGAATTGTAGAGTAGAGAAGGCCTTTTTCCATTATTCGAATCCTTATTACAGAGCCCAGAGATGGTATTTATACATGTTGGGAATAATAACAGACTCCCTTGATTTTCTCAACAAATGGAGCAAACAAAGGTAAAATAGAGTTGAATTATTCCTTTAGATCAAATTCTGGCTGAATATGAATTGTTATTGCTTGAGGAGATTCCCAATTTAGCTCATGCTCAGATAAGACCACATCCAATTGCTTCAACAACGATAGTAATTTCTTTCCCATTTTAGATCCGCTTTGCCACCTAGAGGAGTTGTTTTAGAGATAAGTTGTTGGATCTGTTAATATATTTCATCCTGGAAGCTTCTCTACCAATGCAGGACCAAAATTAGTCGCAATGCGGGGCCAAAACAAACCGAAGTATAATCAAACTATGAAATCATAAATAAGAGCCCTGAAACCAAATTAAAACAAATTAAATGGATTTTTTATTTTATTTTAACATTTTATTCGTACCAAATAGTGACACGGGGCAGCACTTGAGTGGAATCGGAGGTAAGTCCATCGGAACCTTTTATAATGTGCACAAACAAAAAATTTTGATATTGGGAGGCTTCGATATGGAGCGAATGCGATTTCACATTTAATTATTTTTTTTAAAATGTATCAGGTCCAATTATCAGAAGTGAATAATTTATCGGGGGTTTTACAAACGTTACTATTTAAAAGTTCTAATATATAAGAGGATACGATATTCTGATTAGACCATTGTTAATACGCATATTGAGTTCGGATATCGAAGCCTAGCAGATATCGGAAGTCGGAGGGGAGGCGCATGGAAATATTGGCAATGGAGAGATTATTGGAGATCGTAGCGAGAGGTTATATCGCTATCAGAGATCGGAGGGAGAGTTGTATCAGATATCAGAGATCGGAGGAATATGGTGTATCGGCATATCAAAATATCGGCGATCGGAGTTTTTTAAATGTGTCTCAAAAGAAAATCTTCGATATGCACTACCTCCAATATGCAGGAGCGAAAACAATGACGTAGAATGTGGGTCCTCTGACAGATTCTTTATTATATAGTTTCGAAAGTTATATGGCCACTTAATATATTCATTTGATTATTGAAAAGAGCCACTTAATATAGTTCATTTGATTATTAAAAAGAACCACTTTATGGATTGGACTTTGAATATCGAGGATTTCAAATGAATTCCTTCAATATCAAAGCTCAAATATTATATCTTATATATGCATTATTTTCAGTATGTCTTCCTCTACTTTTATCAATAAGTCAATTCATAATATAAAATCCACTTTGTAATATAAGACTTGGTCTTGGTCTCGGGGGCTATCAAATGCAAGATATAAAATAAATAAAATAATATTTGCAAATATAAACATTTCCAAAAAGATAATTATTTACAAAGAAACAATTTATAAAATAAAAGGTAAAATACATTATATAAGTCCAAAACAATAAAAAAAACATTCAATCTTCAATTAGGCACTATTTGAAAACCAAATGTCCAAATGAGATCAAACGAGTTATGATAGGGAAATAGGAACATATTGAACTCATTGAAGCCATCCAAATACTCAAAATCAAATAGTAATATAACCAATCATTCAATCAAAGGGTCCCCATAATGAGAATTAATCGAATAATGGGGGGGTTGTGGTTTTATCACAACAGATCCTTAGAGACCTCTTGTACAATTTCTTTATTTTCTTTGAATGTCATTTTCACTTGCATCTCTTATTTCTACATTTAGTGTTCATGCCTCTTTTGCTATAGGTTACATTGGTTAAATTATTGAAGTGAGTTGTTTTACAGGTTATTTATAGAGTCAAAATCATGATGCATCCTTAGAAAATATTTGAAATTTCATCTTCGTCATTGAGCTACTTGGATTGGTTTACGAATTCACAAATCTAGAATTTCTAGAAGTCCCTTGTAGCAAAATAGTAGTAATTTTATGTTATTTTTTAGAACATGTTAATGAGCTTCATTTGAGTTGATTCCACTTGGATTGGTTTATAAAAAAAAATTAATTTAATAAAAAAATTCACCCCATATCATTTTCACTTGATTAAGTTATGAATTTGATAGCTTAACTAGCTCACTAATTCTTGAATTTCCTATTTTTAGAGTAGTAATTTTCTGTGATATTTTAGCACATGTTAACAGGGGCATTTTTTAGTGATTCCACTTGGAATGAAGTCCTAGGACTCCCTACTTCATAAAAAAAAATTGTTCCTCTCATTTGCATATGATTTTCTTGGGTATTCGGCAAGTTATCTCACTCTTGTAGAAATCATGTTACTCTTGCAACAGCCTTGTAGCAAACCTATAGCAATTTGTTTTCAAGATTTTCCTTGCCTAGATTCACTCCAAATACATGGTATAAGTATATTTATATACTATGAATTCTCTAAGACCACTTTGGTTAGGCTTAGGTTTGGTTAGGTCATCATATAGTCTTAAATTTCTTACTTCTTGAATGTTGATTTCTACAAATTAGTCTAGATTCATTTTCCGCAATTTACTTTATGCAAAGTATGACTTCCTTTTTGCAATAGTACTTAAGGAATTTCCATTCCTGCAAAATAGAATATATCTCCTTTAAATGCAATTTCCTTTCCAACAAGATAGATTATATTTTCTTAGTTTTCATTATGCTTTACATGTTTGAAAATAGAATAGAATTCCTTCCTGCCATTTACTTTCCAAGTAGAATAGATTTTCTTATTGTTATTTACCTTTTGCAACTTAGGATTGGTGGCTTACTTATGTATTTGTTAATTGAAGTTGTTTCATTGCCTTATTTCACTTGCATCAAAGGGAGTCAGACAAGGAAGAGAAAGGTGTTTGTTGCACATACCATGTCGACCCCTCTTAAGTTTGTACAAAGCCTGAGTTGATTATTTAAGTCAATAGCCTCTTGAATTGGAACATTCTTGTTGCAATATCAGAGCTCATCTCTTTTCGGCATTGTTTCTGGGAAGGGTGTCAAAGAAAGAACTCTCTTGTTGCTTTTTATTGGAATTATTCCTTGTTTCGTTTCTACATTCATATTTTTCTGCAAAAAAAAAAAAAATTGTATTAGGCATCTTTCATTGCATTAGCATTTTCATTCAAAAATAAATAAAAAATAAAAAATAAAAAAATATTTTCTTCAGCACCAAAAACCCCCCACTTGATCATGTGCATGTAGAAGAAGAAGGTGTGGTAGATAAATTAGGAGGAGGCATGGAGTAGCCCTACTTTGTCAACTCATCAGTAAGATATGAACTACCCCTCCTCTTTCGATGCAAGTTGTAATGCACAATTTCAACCTTGGTATCTGTTGTAGAAGCTACAACCTCCCTCCAAGATTTTGTCTATGCTTCAATTTTGGAGCCTTCCTTCTTAACCACAGCATCTCATCTTGCACTGATCCAAGTATTTGTGCTTCTACTGAGACTTATCTTTTCATTTTTTATTGTATTTTCTTTCTTAGTTGATTTTTCTAAGGCACAAGTTGATCTCCCAACTTGGTCTTACATCAGTTCACTACACAATCCTTGAGGACAAGCAGCCTTGCTGATGGGAATTGTGTAGTCCTAACTTCCAGTGAGCCTTGAGCACAGAAAATGTGCAGTCATGACGAGGGACCCTAGCATCCCACAAATCGTGCAACCCTCACTAATCTCATAAACTGCATAGTGCAATGAGTTGGAAAGTTACCTAGTTCCCCAGAACTGCACAGTCTTTCCCGGAAGTAGGCATGGAAATTTTCCCTGGAAAAAAACAAAAAATCGAAAAATCATCCCTAAAAAATAGGGACCTATTTTTAGTATCCCGAAGGAGACACTTCAATTATTTTTAGAAACTTTTGCCAAGTGTCGCTTTTTCCTTGATTTTAGGCATGCACGTCATGAACACTAATTTGTCCCAATCTATTTAATAAAAACCTATAGAGCTCATTTTCACACTTGATCTTGGAGCTCAAGCATTCTCGAGGAGATCAATTAGCCTTCGGTGTGATCATCGTCGCTTTTCTGGGTGAGTTTTACTTTTATCGTCTTTTGTTGCATTTTTTTGTCTTTTTTGTCACTTGTCTTGTGTGATTGTTATTTCTCTTCATGCTAGCTAATGTTTTGACTTGATTTAACTTGTAGAAGTGTTTTTTTTAGTTTTATATTGCCTTTCCCAAGTGTTGCATTAGTTTTCCTATTTTTGCACTGATGTTCAACGTTGCAGCAACTCTCCTCACTTACTTCATTTTCCTTTTGTTTGATCAATTGTTGCACTTGATTCACATGCATTCATCTACACTTATTTAGATCTGCACTCAACTTCACACTATCTCTTAGATCTTCTTGTTTTTCACACTTATCATGGGTAGATTTGGGTTTCCCTAGGTCGGATCTCAATTTTCATAGCTGGCACTGCATAATCTTGAGGCTCAAGACACAAGATTGGCCTCTAGAATTGCGCAGTGCACAACTTAAGCTATCTCCAACTGTGCACTGTGCAGTTACAAGAGCCAGTGTCTCATCTTAGGAATTGATACTACGCAATGCGCAGTCTCTCCCAAGCATCTGCCCAAGCTGAATTGTGCATTGCGCAATTTCAACCAGTAGGCTTCCACCTTGGTTGTTGTGACTGCGTAGTGCGCAGTTCCCAAAGGCATCCAATCCCCTCTGTAAGGAAACTTTATGAAATCCTTCCCATCTAGTGCCCAGTTTGCCGGTTGAACTTTCCTTGTAAGTTGTTTTTCTTTAGACTAATATTTGCTTTCCATGAGCATCCTTTATGTCCCACGGGTACAACATTTGTTGAGCATCTCTTCAGCAGACACTATGACCATGGCATCTAAGAGAGTTGCAGCAAAGGAAACTAATGAGAGAAGTACTAGGGAAGAAGTTGAGCAGATATTAGTTCATTTTATAGTGTATGCAGATACCCAGCTATTTATAGAGAACGGATAAACACTAACATGGCAACATATTAAAGGCACTTTTGCAAGGGACTTTGAGGCAGATTTAGAGGACAGTAGGTTTATCTTAGCATCTAGAATTCAGGGTTATACAAGGTTGCATGCAGATATCCTTCCTTCCCATGTACAGATATCATCAGCTGGATTGTCTCACATGCAGCGAAGAATACCATGACATTGAGAAATGTTAGCGGTCAAAAGCTTGCCACCTTTAGGGAAGAAGATTTTCAGTAGATGTATCACTTTCCCAAGACAATAGAGAACATGGAATCACTCTTTTATGCCACCCACATCTATGTGAACACAAGAGACGTTGTCAAGCGTTGGGTGAAAGAGCCATCGAAGTTTCGATTAACACCCACCCATGTGTACAAGATAAAGTCCCTCAAGAAGGCTTACTAGCTCTTGATTATCTTCACTTGTAGAATCTATGGTCAAGAGAGCATTGAAACCTTTCCTCAAGGGTGGGCAGTCTTATTAGACTAGCTGGTGAATGTTGGGAGGCCATTCAATTGGCCAGATATGTTGGCTCAACCATTGAAGGCCTATGTAGCACAGGCTCGAAATCTTCCCAAGGATGAGCGAGCAAGGTTCTATATGTTTGCATACTTACTAGATGGAACCTGAGCAGTAGTTCCCTAGCATGAACTAGACATGGACACCACGAGAGACTGTCATGAACATTTACTGCAAGTTTCTTTCAGATTACAGTTATCAAGGAGTAATGGAATGACTAACTGATCACTTTATCATCCCGTGATAGTAGAAATTGCATATTGGTATGCCTCACCAGGTGGCACCTTCATTAGAGTGTTTGGTGGAGAGAAGCCTCTGCATGTCTTACCAAGGTATTCCACTAACAAACTGATCATGTAAGAAGTATCATACCATCTCGCTACAAGGTTTTCAACAGCGCTGCACAGGAAGAAAAAAGCACCATGGCCAATTCTTCCTTAGCAAATCGGATTATACGAGATAAAGAACTTGAAAGACACAGATGTCGAGGATAAGGAGATAGTGAAATTCAAATTCGACACTAAGGAATTTAATCTGTAAGCTCAGTATTTGCAAGGACCATTGTATGAGAGTCTACTTTCCATGGATTGGTAGAGCATTTCATTGGCCAGAGGAGGATCCTTGGGGGTACTGCTACAATTCCTCCAGACCCAATGAGTCATTCAATATAGCAAGAACTTCACAGGTTCTTCCACAAACAATGGCAACTCCGTAAGAAACAGTAGCAGAAGGCAGCAATCCCTTGCAAGAAAAGGGAAAGAGGAAGATTGTTGACAGTCTAGAGGGAGAGAAAATTTTCAAAATGAAAGTAGATCCTATTATTGAGAAAGTGGCTTTGGAAGTGGAAGCAAAGGATGTAGGGAGTAGAGTGGAGGAAGAGAGAAAAGAAAAATTTGCAGGAAGCTGTTGAGGAGGAGATAATGATAATAGAAGTAGAAGCAGAAATAAGAACAAAGGCAAGGCGCAATGACAGAGGAAACAACATCGATATAGATTGATGAACCAAAAGAACTAGCAGTTGGGGAGGAAGGTGAACAAATGCAGGATCAGGAGCTTGCTCAGCAGATTGAGCAATTGATCAAAATGAAAGACATGGATTTGGAACATGAGCCACAACATGAAGATGTTGACCTGATGTTGAGAGCACCATAGTTCATCCCTTAGTATCCAACACCTCAAACAATAGATCCATCCATGAGTGAGAAAGGAGATGTTTTTCTCCTTGGTGATGATTTTTTCATGGATGTGTAAAATCTATCATTCAATGAGTTCCAAAATAGGACTGTACAAGCATCTAGGAATCACTCTGGATGATCACGCATCACCTACATTAATAAAAGAAATGGTAATAGTGTTCGGACACCAGGAAGCATCCAACTGCCATCATCGAAGCCATCTTGGCCTATGTAGGAGCAACAAGATCAAATGTTCAGTATTTGATGGTTGAGAATGAGCAACTAGAAAAGAACTTGGAGGTTTCCAACCAAGAGGCATTATAACTCCAAGCAGCAGTGAAAAATGTAGTTTCTACATTAGGGAAGATGAGAGCAGCGATACTTGCTGATCTATCAACACTTGGAGAAACCATGTGGAAGCTCTATGATGGTTTTGCCACCTTACATAAAGGACCTCTTCATTTGCATGGATTACAGCAGAAAAGAAAAGAGACTGTTAAAACTCTAAAAATCATACAAGCTACCATTTCCTATGTACAATAATGGAAAATGTGGTTCAAAGGGTCCCCACTTGACCTAGTGAAGAAAATGAAGCCACAAGCATAGCAGGAGAAAGTGAAGGTTCAAATTTTGATTTAGAACAACAAGCAGCTCACCTCATTCATTGGTAGCATATAGGCCTCATACGTGCAGTTGTATAGTAGTTTGGATGTCTTGGTGAGAACACAATAGATCTCATCAATTGGTTCCCTCACCAAAGCTAAACCCAAAAACCAAGTCCGACAGGAGGTCAAAGAGTACTGGAGCATCTAAGACATGAGGCCACAAGGGAATACTTGGAGTTGAATGCACACAACATGCAGAAGTTCATCGGTGGTCCTCTCAAAGTCAAAAAAAACTTCATAACGAGTTGGACATAGGTTCCAAGACAGTGTACCCGGATGTCATGGAGGCTAGAGTCCGCTTCCAGTAAGACATCATTAAGCAATTTGGGGACACCATCACACAGTACTAATATTGGCACCAATATGTGACCGAGAAGAAGCAAGTGGAGGTTGTTGAGCTAGACTTCTCCCAAACTCCAACATCATAGTGTTGTGTCTTATTAGGCTTTCAAGTTGTCTCTATCCTATTTTGTCTCATATGGGTACAAGTAGAAAATGTAGTATTATTTTTAATTATGTTATAATTGAAATTCCAAGTGTCAATATTGTAATATGAAAAGTCATCATGTAATGTAATGTGCTATTTTTTGAAGAAGTTGAATAGTCACGAGGGTAGTCTAAAGGTCACAAAGGGGAGTTGAAGATTCATGCCCTCTTGTTATAAATAGAACCCCATAACTCATGTAATAAGGTTTTGGGAGCCAAGCTTGTGGCTAGGCTTAGGCTTAGAAAGAGCTTGAGAGTATTGTGAAGAGCCTTGGCTTCTCCATAGCATAGAGTGAGTATACTTCTTTGGAGGAGCAGGTGTTCTTAACTGTAATGTTCCACTATTGGGGCTAGTGGTCATCAATGGTGTATGTATGGATGGAAATTTCACTTAAAATAATAAAATCAAGGCCAGCAGGCTTCCATGCATATGTTATTAATATAGTAGGACTATTCTTGTTGTATCGGAACTTGCATATATTCTTATGAAATATTTTGTTTTCATTTGTATGAATCTTGTTGACTACGTATTTTTTTATTAACTCATCACTTTAACTTGTGGACTATTCTATATCTTAGCTTGTGATGTCATTTCACTCGTGTGTCACTTTTAAGTTGCGTACTATTACAGGCTTCAAAGGGAACACTTCCTTTTCCCTTTGTGTGTTGGAACTTTAATGTATCGCACTTGACTCTCTGTAGGGTCACAGACTTTCTCTTACCCAAAGTTATCCTACTTTCCTATGCGCATTTCCTCAGTCAAGGGATAACATTACCACCCATTGTTGGGACTCCTACTCCAAATGGTGTGAGGTCTAGTTGGGACTTCATATCAAGGAGTTCACCTTAATGTTGGCAGTCCAACACCATCAACAATTCTAGCACTAGAAGGAGGGTTAGATTACAAGCTGATCCCTTGAAGTCTATTTTGAATTTCTTCACATATTTTATGACTTCTCTCCAAATCATAACCCTGACATGTTTTTCTAACTCTAAAAATCTAAGAGTGTTGGTGACCATCTTAAATGACTTGTTCAAATTCAATTTCAATGACGAGTGTGGAACAAGCTTACTCAGGCACATAGTTTCTTTTCTTGGTTTCTGCGATAGGCATGACATCAAGTCTGAGGATGTTCTCTGTAGGTTGTTTTCTCTCACGTTTGAAGGGCGTGCGAAGAAATGGTTTTAAACATTTCCTAAAGCCTCCATACACTCTTTCAAACAATTTGTTGTAGAATCATGTCATGCTTTCGTTCTTTATGATCGTAAAGCCCTTAATAAAAAAATTGCAAAATTGTGAAAAACACCTCATGAATCTGTTCAAGGTTTTCACGATTATTTTATTCATTGTTGTTTTGAATTTCTTGAAAATGAAGTTGATTGGGAGTTCATTGCTAGAATATTTCAATATCTTGTTCACATTTCTGAAAATCCACACGAGTTAGAACCTTTAGAACCTTTCCCAACATACCTCGGTGTCAGAGCTTCTAAATCTAAGATGGACAAGGTTGATGTCTATTATGCCCCTAATTCCCCCTTCCAAAACCTTAAAGGAATATTTATAGATTTAATTAATGATAACTCCTTTTGAGTTAAGGAAATCAAGATACATTCTAATGCACTTGCAAATCTAAGCGGTCAATTCATATCTTTGTGAGATCAATGATTGAGAGCGCACGTCGCAATTATTCATGACAGAGCATTAACTTTATTAAAAATCCCAATGAGTGTAAAGTTCGGTCAACTTTCTTATCCTGCTATTGTTAGATGCACAATAGTTTTCCCGGTGATCCTCATCGCGTTCAAACATGTGCGGGAGTTAAGGGTAGAATCAATATCCGATGAACCGTGACTGTAGAAATGAAATCTATCTGATGGCTCATCTTTTATATCGGGTTGGGACATGCTCAATATTTAACCTTCCTCACTGAACCGATATCATCTTAGTTGTCTGATTCTTGATCATCAACGGTTGTTGGGCTCCTACCTACGCAAAGTTTAATCATCTTCCCATGCGCGATCAGCGGGGCCCATGTCCTTGGGCGACATTCCACCAATCAATGCGTGGAAACTATTACATGCATTAATTAATTTTGTAACCACGATTTAACCTTAATGCCACCAAATTTACACGATTCATTTATTCATTCCGCCTTTTCTTCTGCATGTTTCTTCAGGACCTGTTAATGGAAAAATCTAACCTCTAAGCGGGTGCAACGCACATAATTCCTTTCTATTGACCAGGTAAGTTACTCTCACTTAGTTTTCTTTGCCGCACTGGTAATTTAGTTACAGAAATCAATAATGTATGAGTCTACAAGTAAGGAAGCTCTAGTAAATGATCTAGCTGGGGTTCAAGATACTAAATTTTATATTACTGATATCCTTACTCTTAAAATGAATTTGACTCATTCAACTAGCATATTGGATGAAGATAGATGCCTTTTGAACTCCATAATTCTTAGGAACCATCTTTCCTTCTGTTCACTTTGACCTTAATTCTATTCAAATGATTGCTATGCATTATGACCTAGAACAACAAGTCTTTTTCTTCTAGTCCATTTGAAGAGTCTTCCTAAAATTAGAAGAAGAAATGATAGCCAATATGTTAGGTATTCCTGCTCAATCAATCGACATAACTGAAAAATGGTTAGACCAAGAATTCATCACTTGGGGAGAGGATGATAAACTGGAATTTAGGAAAACCTTGCTAGGGAATCTTGGTCCTGATCTTAAATTGCAATTTCTCATAGTGACTCAATCCTTGAAACCCTTCTTTTAGACCCTCAATTCTCTCTTTTCTTTTATTTTCAGACTAGCGAATGACGCCAAAATGGATGAGTCTATATTTTTATCCATACGCTCCTCACCCTCCACTCAGACCGTCAAATAATAAATTTTCCTAAGTATTTGACTCGAGCACTTACAGTTGACCTATCTACTACCATCTCGTTCAGCTATTATCGACATTGTTCCTATTTAATTCACCTAGTTCTCTCTAATTACCCTAACTATTTCCTATCTACTAAGCTCCTCATGAATATCAAAGATATTGATAATAAAGAGAAGGAAATTTATAAGTGGTCTAATGTAATTTATCCTCAGTGTATTCCTCACTCGTATTCTCAATATATGGATTTTTTTTCTTATCCTTTAAAGATTGAAATAACAGAAGTAATGGTAGAGATAATTTCAGAGGAACAAAGGAAAATATTGAGACTTATTGAAGAAAAGACCATAGGAAGCTAGTTTCTCTACCCTAATTTTACTGTGATTCATTTATATGGTTTTGAAAGGCATCCCTTTCAGCTACCCAAGTATGTCTCGCCTTTATTGTTTTCTTATGAAGTTCTTAGGCAAAAAACAATTGTGAATGGGTTACATTTTTTATCTAAGAAGAAAGGAGCATTATTTAATTATTCGTATGAAACCTCACCCCTAATTACCAAGAATAAAAATGTTATGGACATCCTGGAAAAGGAAATGTTGTCTTTCGGATTCCTACAGGATAGTAGTTGGAATTACGAACCTTTGGGGATCATCCCGACATTAATGAAATAAACAGGGTTGTCAACGTATTCTCATGAGAGCAGACCTGAAGAAGAAAAGGTGGTGAATTTTTAGATACCTATGGATGATATCATAGAGACGATTCCACCTAAACCTACAAAAAATGAGAGAACAACTAACGTTACTCTCGGCCATACTGAAAAATAGATGCAGGTAGTCAATGCAGTCCATGTCGCCCTAGCCGCTCTAATGAAGAGAAAAGAAGAATTTGAAACTCCGTCAAAAACGTTACGATGAGTAAAGGCAAGAGAAGACAACATTGACATTGATGTATTTGAACAAGAGGCAGAGCAATTGGATAAAGAGATGCAACAAGTTATCAATGACATAAGGCCGAAGGATTCAAGGGCGCAAGCCCTTGATATTAAACATGCTTTACTGAAGGGGAATAGATAACAAAGATCGGAGGGAGTTGGTTGTATTATCGGAACAATCTAAGTTAGCAGAGATTCCAACACTTAAAAAGGAATTTTCTACTGGTGAACCCTGATTTATTTCTACCACTAACTTCGAAGCAAATATTTTGAATCTCATAGTTGTCCAGCCAGAAATCAGGGAGAACCAACAGGTGTTGGGATCTCGAACTTCTTCCCTACCTATTAACTTGGGGAATGTTCTTGATATGGACATTATTGATCTTCATCGACAAACAGGTGAAATTGTGGCATGGAGATTGTTGGATTAAAATGGAAACTATGTTTGAGATGGTTTCTGATTAGCTGCATGTGGAACACATGGCCTTGAAGGCAAAAACAAACTGGATAAATGAATTAGAAGAAATAATAATCCGAAAGTCCGGGCATTCTAAAGACATTGGGCCCATTAAGAAGTTGTTGGAAGAAAAGGAAAAGGAGATCACAACCTTGCAAGCTATTCTAGAAATTCCTAATCATGACCCTCATGTTTTGATTTAGGAATTTGAAAGAAAGGAAGAGCTTGAAACCCATCTCCAAGAGAAGGAAATGGCGTTGCAGCTCAAGGAGCAAGAGTGCCAAGAGACTCTTAAACAAATGGAGCTACTAAGAATAGAATCCCACGAAAAATAGGAGAAACACCTCTAGTTGTTGACACAGTATAAAGCCTCGGTAGATCGAGCCCTTAACTCTGCTCAAACATCTGAAACCAAGGAATCCTAGCTACTTAACTTTAAGATAACCTAGTTGAAACAAGAGCTTAACTAACCCAACACGAAAGGGGAAAAGCCGATTATAGAGCATAAAATTTGGTAAATAAAAAAAATGAACAAATTGAACAAATTCAAGTTGCACTAAAGAATCGTATGGTGAAATTAAGACCCTCCAAGAAGCAATTAAACTTACCCACACAGGAAAACAATTGTTAATTTAGGAAAAATGGGAAATATGGAGAGAAATCAGAAAAATATCTCTACAGTCTGAGCCTACGTTGAGATCCTTTCAGATTGTGAAAAAGGTATTATTAAAAGTGCAAACTTGGAAGAAACAAATACAGCCTTGGCTCTTGATGAGAGATTAAAATACGTTGACTCACTCATTGATCTTATCAATACTTTGGAGGATGATACCTTGAAAGAGCTATATTTTCCTGCCAGAGATCAATGTATTTATTCTCTCTATATGTTAAAGAAGAGGCATGTTGCAATGCAAGTGATGCAGGAGGAGTTTGAGAAGCCAACTAAGGAGATAGATGTCTTTAGAGCGGATTGGAATCACCTCGGCAGGTTTGGTTTCCCCTCATTTTGGGGGAAGATAATTGGGTGATATCTCAAGAATAATTATGTAATAAACTGCAAAATATAGAGCAAGATCTTGGTTGCTTGACTATAGAAGGTGAAGAGGCAATTTCAGCTACTACAATCATTAATGACCTTCCTAAAGCCTGCTTCAAATCAGATCGCAGTTGGTAGTGGTTATATCAAAGTATAAAAATGTGCCTTGGTTGCCAGCAGCAGAATGGGATAAAATGGCTAAGTTAAGGAACCATTTGAAATGATGTCTCATTATGGAATAGGCCTCCTCAACAACTCAAGTTGTTCAACCAGTACAATCTATAATGGAGCAGCTGGAAGACTGGAGTGAAATTGCTTTAATTACAATGCAAACACTAGTAGCTAAGATGTGCGAGGCCCACGCTCTCTCCTCTATAGGGATAATGAAGAAAATAAAAACTCCAAAGTCGTGAAGGAGACATGACGCATGAACTTTTAATTTAAGATTAATTTTATTTTAAATTTGAAATTTCTACACTTGAGACAATTATTTAATCATTATATTTTCAAACTAAGTATTTAGTACCTCATTTCCCGTACAAGGGCCTGATTGCCAGAAATGATATTTTTGGTTTTGTGAAACTACTTGTACATGTTATGCAGTATTTTACTACATTTCTAAAATCTTTCCTTGATGTTTTAGATGCATTTTTTTGTATTAGTGTGAGTGTAAGTAACAATCATAGAAATTGAACTCTAAGGCTTGTTCTTGTTTAGAGAAATATTTCATTTAGTTGTTCGTATTTTGATATTATACTATCAATCTGGATGATTAAATGAATAACATTTGATTGTCATTCATTTTAGTAGCTTGTCTCTTAACTTATGGAAATTATTGTGTTACCTTTATGATTGTTACAGTGTTACATGTTGTGTTTATCAATATATCGTGCGATTTGCATTTCAAAATCTATAAATTTCCATTTCATCTCTGCAAGTTATGTTTCAATATTTAATATTGATCATGGTTGTCACGGGACAGTTGGGATGGAAAGTAGGAAGATACTTGTACGTGTTGCAATGATCTCTTATCATGTTTGAATGATTATGCATCTTATACCTTTGATGTTTTTTCCCTTTTCTAATTTTTCTTTAACTTGTTATAATCTCTTTTTGATATTTATTTGTTAGCATCACCTTTTACATCCGAGTTAAAGCTTTCAAGAAGTGTTACTATTAGAACTTTCTCTTATTTTAATACCTTAAAACCACTACAACAAAGAAATTATCAATAACTAGCCTTATTATATTTTCCTATTGAAAATTGTATAATTAGTATCAGGGTTACCCCCTATGGTGCACTAGAGGTTAGCCTATAGCACCTACAGCATGAGAACTTCTTAGTCCTTAGTGAATGAGTATTCGATTCGTTCATATGTGGGGATGATTTAAGCCCCAACATTATTCTGACGTCATTTCCTGTGAGCGATTAATTCAAGAATTATTGGATGACTAATTCTAACCCTATTCAACCACATCTTCTTTTTTTTTGGGCTAATCAACGATGTGTATTAAATGGTATGTATGAACTCGCCTTACAGGCTTCCCAAAATCATCAATAACTCAACCAAAATTGGAAGTGTTAGCATAGTAAGACGAGCGAGCACAACCAAACCCTAATGCTCCTTGAAGACGACAACAACAAAGGATATGAGTTACTATGGGAGTGCGCGTCTGTCATTGCCCAGGTACCTTATCAGTCACACTTATTCAATTTCTTGTCTTTAATTATTACAT
This sequence comes from Pinus tabuliformis, assembly GCA_031772625.1. Classification (NCBI taxonomy): domain Eukaryota; kingdom Viridiplantae; phylum Streptophyta; class Pinopsida; order Pinales; family Pinaceae; genus Pinus; species Pinus tabuliformis. The sequence goes on along the minus strand of CM062820.1, from coordinate 289,662,696 downwards.
AATCTAGTTTACTAGCATTCATCTTGAATTGTAAGATATTAAAGTGATATGTAAATAAACGATTGTAAAATTACTAGTTTGATAGCATGTTCCTTGTTAGTCACGTAGCTTAAGTTTCAATCTGGATACTCCCTGGAGGTTAACTAATTCTACGTCAAAGGTTAGTCACTCTCCTTTAGAAGACCCAGAATTGTTTGTTACCATAGCTAATAGGAGGAGACGCCTTGACGAGTTCAAGAAAAACCATTCATTGTCACCTAATCTGAGGATACCAGAAACTCCTTTTCATTTAAGTTCTCACTCTTTACCTTCATCATCAACTTCTCGAACCACCCACACATTTGTAATTATCCCATCTACTCTGCAGAATAGTTCGTCACTTTCTCCTTATCAATCTTTACCCCCTTTGCCTCCTTCTCTGCCTCCCATGAATGCTTTGGTGAATTCTTGGTACTGTCCCCTCAATATGCAGGGGTAGCTTCATGATTTTTCCCAAAAATATGATACAAATTTACCTAGATTTGATAACGAATGGGAGAGAACCATCAAAGAACATGTTAAATTTCAAGATTATTGTGAGAATATAGATGCTAAGTATGATGACATTTGTATGAGGATTTTTGTACATATCCTGGAAGGGGAGGCCCATAAATGGTTTATAACTCTTCAAAAAAATAGTATCAATACTATGGATAGGTTAATTGAGCTATTTTTACAGCAGTGTAGTGTAAAAAAGAGTAGCCAGTTAAGGCTCACGGAAGTTTCAGCTTTAAAATTAAACCCTAATGAGTCAGTCACTGATTTTAATAAGAGGTTCATCAAATGGTATAACCTATTACCTACTGTTGTGCAACCATCTGACACCACCACAGTTGTGTCTTATTCCACAGCTCTTGATGATTACTTTTCTTATGCTTTGAGGGAAAGAGAGCCAGCTAATTTTGCTAAAGCTCAATCTAAGGCTTATGCATGTGAAGGAAATATCATTGCTACTAGGAAGTGTTCTTCTCAGGATAACTGATATGAGGGTAAAAATAAGGTAGTTGACACATCACCGCAACTTCATGTTGCCTTGTCCTCCCAAGATCAAAAAATCAAAGAAATGTCGAAACTAATTAAGTCAGTAACTAAGAAAATCCAATGCCTTGAGGTTAAGAATAGGGAAGTCCCTCCAACTCTTGCAAATCCCCTTGCACAACCCAAATTTCGTCCCAATACGTAAAATATAAATCCCAATTTCCCCCTAGAAATCAATCTCCTTGTCAACGCCCTTCGCAAATGTTGCAAAGGGGGAAAAGGCTAGATGAGCCTCACATCCAACCTCCTCTCAGAAACAACACTAACCTCATCGATGAATACAATGATGATGTTTCTAGTCAACAAATGAATCCTAAAGAGGAGGAATACCCTAATATAAATTCCATTAATACCTTTGAAGTGCAAGACCAAGATATCTCTGATTATCTAGAGCGAGATTTTTGGGATCCTCAACTTTGGCATTTTGCAGAACAGCTAGAAGCTCAGTTTCAACATAATTATACCTCAAACCTAGGAAAGGCCATGTCCCATACAAAGCAGTGGAACCTCAACTCCCTCTTTCCAAGGAAAATCCCATCATCCCCCATGAGCCTAACCTACCTAAGGTTGATCCACCTCTTGCATGAAATTTCAGCCTACAGAATGAACTAAACAAACTCAAAATTATTGTGCCTTTAGCAGAAGTCATAAATATTACCAACTACATGAAAGAGATTGATTCTTTTTTCAAAAATACCTACCAACCAACTCAAGGAATTGGTTTGAAATATGTTATTAATGTTTAGGATGATGCTCCCAAGATCACTCTTGGCCATGTGAACCAAAAAGATGGTAATTTAGTTCCCCCTTTCTATATTAGCTTGATGATTCACGATTGGAATTTACATAATTGTATGTTAGATTATGGTGTCTCTCATAATCTCATTACAAAATATATTATGGACAAGATCGAACTAACTATAACCCAAGAATATCATGATTTGTATTCTTTTAACTCTCGAAGAGTTAAATGTCTAGGTGTAAATAAAGACCTGGTCGCAGTTTTGGCCCAAGTGCATGTTAAAGGTATCATTGTGGACATAGTGGTAGTCGATGTTCCTGCTAAATATGGAATGCTCCTATAAATGAGATGGGGTGCTAAGCTTTGAGGTTCATTGCAACTTGATCTCTCTATGCCACCATACCTATGTTTGGAGGAGGAACATACTGATTATATAGAGAATCTAGGTTGATTTATGCCATTAGTTCAAAGCAGCACCCTTAGAACTCACTAGTCTATACCTTCGATGATAATATGGGAAATTTAATTTTCATTGTTTCAAACGAGGAAATTTCCTTTGTCTGTGAGAAATACACCTCCATCCCCCCACCTAAAAAGTCTAATGCCATTTTGAAAATTTACTTCGATGGGGCCTCCTCTAGGGCAGGGTCTAGTGCAGGTGTTGTTTTGATACCACCATCTCAACATAGTGTTACTTATTCTGTAAAATTAAATTTTGAGACTACCAATAATATAGAAGACTGTGAGGCTTTAGTACTTGGGTTAGAGACCACCCACAAATTAGGCATTCAAAATTTATCAATTTTTGGCAACTCCGAGTTAGTAATAAAACAGGTGACAAATAAATGTCAAACTAAACATCCTCGTTTACAAGCTTATAGGAACCAAATCTGGGATTTAATCGATAACTTCTTTTACGCTATCAATTTTACTATTTTCCCTATGGAAAGAAATCATCTAGTCGATGCTCTTGCAGTTACTGTCGCTACCTTCACCCCTCCCACTGGCCTCAAATTAAAATTCGAGATCGAAGTCCTCTATAGACCATATATACCTAATAACATCAAATATTGGCATGTATTCGAAGAAAAAAAAGAAATTAAAGAATTCATTGATTTGATTGGTGAATTTTCATATTCTTATATAGATGAAGATGAAGAAATCGATCAAGCAAATGCTAATGTTTTGAATCTTAAGACTAAAATTGGAAAACACGATGTAATCCAATTAAAAAATAATTATATTCATAGGGGATTGGTCCCTTTGGAGAAATTTTTTTATCAGAATGATGTTGTTTCCAACCCAATGTTAAAGCCTCTTAACATGGAAATAGAGCCAGTGAACATTTCTCAAAATGGTGAAAGTAAGCTAGTCAACTTATCTCGATTGTTACCCTATGATATAAGAGAGGGATATGTCAATCTTTTGTCCAAATATACCAATGGCTTTGCCTGGTCTTATGATGACCTCAAATCATACGACTAGAGTATCATAGAACATTGTATCCCTTTAAAGGAAGGGGTTAAACCATTCAGGAAAAAACTTAAACACATCAACCCCCTTTTGCTTCCTCCCATCGAGAAAGAAATTAAAAAGCTACTAGACACCAAGATAATCATTCCATTGCGTTATTCCACCTGGGTAGCTAATTTGGCCCCTGTTAAGAAAAAGAATGGTGAAATCAATCTATGCATATATTTTAGAAACCTTAATCGAACCTCACTCAAAGAATATTATCAACTTTCAAAGATGGACACTATTCTACAGAGGGTAGTAGGCGTAACTCAAATTTCCATGATGGATGAATTTTTTGGGTATAATCAGATTGTTGTCCACAAGGATGACATGCATAATATTGCCTTTACCACCCCATGGGGAACATTCATGTACCAAAATTTTCCTTTTGGTATAATGAATGTTGAAGCCACCTTCGAGAGGGTGATGGATATCGCCTTTTCTTATGAGAAAGATCATTTCATAGTCATCTATCTAGATGATATGGCAGCCTTCTCCCAGAGTGACAACCAACACTTGAAGCACCTAGAAGTAATTTTTCACAAGTGCCTAAGGTATGGTTTGTCCTTAAATCCAAATAAATCCTTCTTCACCATGACCAAGGGTAAGTTATTGGACCACATCGTATCACAGAACAAGATTAGAATTGACCCTGAAAGGGTACAAACAATCCAAACCATATCCTTTCCCGGCACTAAGAAGGAAGTTCAAGCCTTCTTGGAAAATATTAATTTCTTGTGAAGATTTATCCCAAATTTTGCTAAGATAGTTAAAAGTATTACCCGAATGCTTAAAAATGGGAATGATATAAAATGGGATGAAGAATCAAAGGACTCTTTTCAAAGAATCAAGGTCGTTATCATGGAAGCATCAGCCCTCATTAGCCCATACTATAAAAATGACTTCATTATTTTCCCTTTCACCTCTAAACATACCATAGTTGTTGTTCTGTTACAAAAGAATCAGCAAGGGTATGAGCAGCCTATAGTATTTTTTATCAAGGCTCGTCAACATGCAGAACTTAAATGCAACATAATAGAGAAGAAATCATATGCTTTAGTAAAAACCCTCAAGACTTTTAGGGAATACATCTTGATGGCTGATTCCATTATATACCTTCCACACCATGCAATAAGAGGCATCCTTTTGCAGCATGATACTGAGGGTTAAAGATGGAAGTGGATAGCTAAATTCCAGGAATACGATCTAGAGTTACAACTGTTACACAGTAATTTGTCATTGCTTTCACCCCAGTCCTTCTACTATGTCATGTGTCCAAGTGAAACATGCTCATACTGAACAAATGCTCTCTTATTTTGCCAATTAACCCACTTTTCCTAAGTTTTCTGCCTCATCGCAAGAATGAACTTAATATACGCGACGAACAGTGGTCATAAACAATCCATCCATGCTTCCATCACAGAAGTACATCTGTTTCCCATGATGGTTGGATTTCATGCTCTGGCGTGAGGCTATCTGCTATCTTTAGCAACGATTTGACTGGCTACATTACCTACTAGCGATGTCAGCGCTAAAGCTTAGTTATAAACTCGCGATGATCCAGATTGGGTGAATTTGTTCCAATAGTCGGCCTTCTGGATGTCTCCAGACCTGGTTTTTGGCATAGTTTGTGTTGCCCTTCCTCCTCTGGTATGGCAGTTCCGTCATTTGTGCTACCTTCCTTGGGGATGAGCTCTCTCTTCCACATTTTATGGAGACTCCTTCTCCTATTTAAACACTCACCTTTGATATGATCAGCTAGTTGGTAATTCCTTGGATTGAGTAGTGTTGTTAGTGCTTTTGAGTTTGATAGATAGCTGGTGTGGGTGTGACAAGTGTGAGATTGTTGATAGCTTGTGGAAGGTTGTGAAGTGCCCTTAACTTTGTGTTAAAACTTATGAGTGAGAGAAAGACATTGTATGTTGGGAGATCCATCTTCAAAGAGTGAATGCTTGAGAAACACACTGGTTGGACCCTCTGGGAAGGCTTGCGATGTCAAGACTCGGTTGTAAGCTTGCTCTTATTTCATTATTAATACAATCAATGATGTTTTCCTATCTCTTGTATGTAATTTACTTGATAGCTCATGACTTCTTGACTTTGTGAGTAAATAGATCATTTTTGTTTTGTGTTTACGTGCTTTGTTGTATTTCCTTTGCATTGTTTCAGGTTGATCACTCATTGAGGAGAAGGAAGCGAAAGCTGGAGTAGCGCAACAAAAATTCATCGACCACTGGTTGAGGTAGGCCTCCAACTATGACTGTTTAAGGAAATCTATTGTTGACCTGTCTTTGCTGTGACTAGACCCACTCTAGGGCTAGAGGGGTTGCCTCTGTCCGCAAAGGGAACACTTTCCTACATCACAACAACCAATTAAGATAGTGAATAGCAAAGGAATGTCTAAGTTACTAACTTAAGTCAACCTCAATGCATTAGGCATTGATCAATATTCTCTTGGAACTCTGACGAAAGAAAATGAAGATCGGCAGGATAAGAAGTCATGGTTATTGCTACCTACTTCAGGCCCTACCACCATTCACCTAGATTTTTCTTCAGCAGAATGGTATAGGGATATGATAAGCTATCTTTAGACCATGCAGCTGCCAAAGTTGTTCAGTAAATTTGCATGACATTCTTTAAAATTGAAAGTTTTAAATTATTGTATTATAAATGGTAGAATATATTGGAAAGATCCAGTAGGTGTACTTTTGAATTGTATATACCCTCTGCTACAGATCCATTTGGGCACATCAACCCCAACTTACAAATCAGTACTATTAGGGCCCATCAAACCCTAATTCAGTTGTTACATGCCCTAAATAAGTCAACCATCAGAATGTGTAGCTTCCCAAGAAGTTCCATGACTTAAATCATCCAGAAACTGCCTCTACGAAGATCAGCGTAGGCAGGCCTTCATTAGGGTGCATTGTAGTGTAGTACAGTACACTGATAGGGTGCTATGCAGCACACTTGAGCCCTCTTTGGCCTATGCTAGGTGAATTTGAGTGAAATTGCATTGGGGTTTGGGAATATTCTTATCCATTGGATGCATCTAGAAGTTTCCCAAGTCTATCTACTCCTTTGAGCTCGAATTTGGATGAGATAGGGAGTTAAGGAACATCAATCCCTTTATCCCTTCCTCCATGGAACTAAATTCTAAGTTTGGGAGTGCATTCGTTATCACCATTTATGGCATAACTTCCTTCATTCACCTATAAAAATACCACTCATCTAAGTGATCAGGGGTTGGTTTGGCTGGAAATCATTGAATTATAGGGAGATGTTGTTAGTGTGAGACTTGATTTGATTTCAAGTATTGTGATGATGTTGAAATGTCTTGCTTGTTATGAGGAGAGGATGGGATTGAACTGGAGGAGTGATACTGAATCAAGCAAATTGGGTTGTAACTCTTCCTTTTACTAATAAAGTGTTCAAAGCTTTTTCCATATGTTTGTATTGTTCATTGATGCTTTCATATGTGTATTATGTACTTGATTCCATGCTATGCTTAATCAATAGATCATTATCATATGCTTTGATTGATTTTTGTCTTATGTCTGTATGCAGGTACTCTTCAAGCGGATTAAGTACGAAAAGGAGCGACAGAATTAGTCAAGGGAGATAAGGAGTAAGCGAAAGCTTCAGGTAGGCTTCTTTACCTCTTATTTAATCTATTGTTCATAAAAAAATGAGAGAATGCTTTGCATTGTTGTTCTAGACTTAGTTACTAGTCTAGGGGTTTAAGCGTTTATCCGTAGACACTAAAGCTTCCCAAAACAAATGGCGAATCCACTGGGAAGCGATTATCCATCTTAGTATCTTATCCACCTCCTTAGACACTTTGACATACTTTACTTGTTGAAATTCAGCCTTTTGCATTGAATTTTGGTCAAAATTTGAGGTTAGATGACTCTTGAGTGGCCTCACAGGAATTAGTGCAGGCTAGCCTTAGAGACAGTGTGCTACAATGCACCCTCCAGTTAGAGACAATGCACTGCAGCATAGTTACTCCCTCTTTGGCCTGCGCTGATCTTCCTAGGGTCAGATTCCCACCCTTGGAATTAAATTTTTTACCAAAATTCTTCTGATTACTTGTTTGCTGATTGTAAATGGATGTCATGTCTCAGAAAATAGTTTTTCATCTCCTTTGCCAACCCTACTTTGATTGGATTGACTAATGTTTCTTTAATGTTTTCTTTGTCATTATCATTCTATAGTCAAAGTTAGAATATACTTGATTGATCTTTGTCGAAAGAAAGTGTCGTAAAATCGTCTTTTCCTTTGAAAATTGAATTGTCATAAAGTCTTCATTCACGAAAAGATCGATTGATTGATGTGTGCATATGGTTAGTATTTTCATTGAAAGTGTTGTAATTCCTTATTTCTTTGAAAACAAAAGTGTTGTAAAGTCTTCCTTTCCTTGAAAAGAAATGTCGCAAAATCGTCATTTTTATGAAAAGAGTTTATTGATCGTTTGTGCATGTTTCCATTTTGTTCATCATAACATTAAGGGATTTGAAAAGAAAAACGTGCATCGTTCATATTGTAGTTTATGAATTCTTGAAAGGAATAGCTAGGGAAATTGCATTAGATGTGCTCTTTGCTTTTTGTCAAAGATCGGATTTCTCTATCCCTGCTAGCTAAGGATTTTCATTGTTAAATTGAATGGAAAGAATGTTTATCATATTAGTTGCATTTTAGGAATTGCAAACATACATCACATGGTGAACCTTGAAAGGAAAATTCTAAAGAAGATAAACTTAAAATTTATCTAAATTTACCTAATGGAGCACTGTCACCTAACGAAAAATGTTTAGAGGTCTACGCTAGAGACGTGTTCCTGCGTTGTAAAACAAAGTAGTTGTTGCTAACTTGTCTGTAATACATCCTGAGTGTGATACCTCATTCCATGTACGTGAGTATATTGTAGCTCATCCACGTACCTTCGGGTATATAGGGCGATGTTACAGTATGTAAAATATATGGGACTGCTCTTACTGTGTGGTTTTGCATTAGACAATGCTTATACGTACTAGGCCTCGACATATCTTCGGGTATATATGGGAGGACAACTCTAGGTTTCTATTCATCCTTAGGTAACTGAGTCGGCCGTCTTGTACACTGTGATACACCGAACACAGCATTCGGGGAGATTGCCTGCCCATACTTCTCGGTTCGCCGGGAGGTATTCTGCAGTTCACAGTTGCTTGGTAAACCTTTTGCCTAGATTATCCCTCTTTTGTTTTGTTATGTTACTTTGATTAAAATAAAATTAATTGACCACATATAACATCCTCCACGCTCACTCCTTATTTGATCTTAGGTTGAAACATATGGCTACAAATCCGAAGTCCACCGATTAAGGAATTCCTTTGGATGGGAATCCTAGTCCTTTTCCTCCTTTTGGAAATATTGGTGCTCCATATATGGCTACATTGTCCCTTCCGAGATTTACCATTGGCTTGCCAGTATGGTTTTTTTCAACCTCCATGGTTCAAAATGTCGTGATTTCTCTACAATCGAGTACATCTCCAACTAGACAAAATCAACCTCCAATTGATCCTAAAGTTGACCCTTTACCTTCTTCCTCGGTTGTTTTTTCCTCCCCTTCTTCCTCTTCGCCTGGTGAAAGTATTCGTACTAGTAACCAGGTGGCTAATATGAAGAAGAAAGGGAAGAAGAAGAAGAAGAAGCAAATTCAGCTGAGGGGCAACCAAACAACCATTGCTTTGAATGCAACATCTAATGAGAAACCATCCATCAAGCCTCACAAAGTTCAATATCTATGCAAACTTTATGCGGGAGACCATATTCTTCGAAATTATCCTAATATTCCTCAGATCTTAGAAGAATGGTCTTCTCATTCACACCATCCTGTGTCATCAACTTTTCGAGATCATGTTGGTGACACACCATCAACTAGTGCTAGTAAAGATCATGGAAAGAAGGGAAAGGTTAAGTTTCCCTATAGGTTATGGGAAGGGGATCACCCCATTCACCTTTGTCCCTATTTGGATAAAGCCAAAAAAGTGTTGGATAACCGTCCTACTTCACCACAGTGACTTCCATCTGGTTACAGGAAACTCTCCCTAAATCCTTCACTAGTTGATGAATTGACTGACCAAAATCAACCATTGGTCAAACCCACTCTCTCTGAAAGTGAATCCTATGAGTCTATACCCGACCCAAATCAACAGGTTGAGGTAATAGTTGACCCGATTTCACCTTCAGTAAATCGTACTATTCCCGAAGAGAGTGAATATGGTACCACTCAAGTTCTTTTTGTTTCTTCAGATTCAAATGAGCTTGGGGGCAATCCTCCTATTCCATCAAGACAGGAGGAAAATCCTCCCACTCTCGTAACTCAAGGGGTTAATTCTCCCGTTCCTACGGTACCCCCTCCAAGTAGTCTAGTCACTTCCTTTGATTGGAACCAACTGCCAGGATTTTGTCTTCCTTCTTATGTGCCTTTCCAGATCATACTATAAGTTTGTAATATGATTGTATCAGGCACTATTATAGATGAAGGTGCATCTATGAGTATCCTTTCCTCAACTACTTAGCAAGCGCTCGATTCACCGCCACTTGTGCCAGTTACCCAGAATCTGTTGGGTTTTAACAAAGGAACCAGCCAACCATTAGGGATCCTTCGTCAGTTACCTATTACTTTGGGAGGAAAAATTGTTTATCTGAACGTGATGGTAGTCCCAGGCCCTTTAGATTAGAATTTACTTCTTGGACGCGACTATGTTTATGGCATGGGAGCTATTGTTTCAACACTCTTTCGAGTGATTTGTTTCCCGCATGAAGGCATAATTGTCACTATTGACCAGCTTTCATTTACCGGTCCAAATATGGCTCCTAGTCAACCATCTTCCCTAAATGGTCATTTTGTACCAATGGCATCATCCCCGCCACGGGTTAATTATGTGGCAACCTGTTCCATACCTACATCAACTGACGATCAATTCAGTGATGTTGTACATCATGTATTGGGGTTTTTGGAACTAGATCTCTCCTTCATGACCTCTTACGAGTTGTGATTGAATCCGAGGATAGTTCATTGTCTTGTGTCAACCTTGTTAAAAAATGAAACAAGGGTCTATGAGGATAGTTCTTTTACTGTGTCAACCTCATTAAAAAGTGAAACAGGTTCATGAGGATAGTTCTTTTACTGTGTCAACCTCGTTAAAAAATGAAACATGCCCATGAGGATAGTTCTTTTACTGTGTCAACTTCATTAAAAAATGAAACAAGTTCATGAGGATAGTTATTTTACTATGTCAACCTCGTTAAAAAATGAAACAGGTTCACAAGGATAGTTCCTTGTCTTGTGTCAACCTCGTTAAAAAATGAAACAAAGAGTATGAGGACAGTTCCTGGTCTTTTTTCAACCTCGTTAAAAAATGAAACCAAGGAAAATGAGCATAGTTCCTTGTCTTGTGTCAAGCTCGTTAAAAATGAAACAAGGAATCTGAGCAGAGTTCCTTGTCTCGTGTCAAGCTCATTAAAAAATAAAACAAGGTCCCCTGGAGAAAAGTTTCAATTCGAGACTTTGATTAGATCTCGTAAAATCCCAATAGAGTCTTTCACTTGATCTCGTAAACAAACCTTCATCCATCCACCTGACAGCCACGAGTAGTCTACTTAGGTGAATTAATGAAGCTTGGGGGGCATGCACCTAATGGTAATGTTAATTTTCCCTGTAGGTTATGTGAAGGGAATCACCCCATTCACCTTTGTCCCTATCTAGACGAAGCCAACAAGGTGTTGGATAACCGTCCTGCTTCACTGCAGCGACTTCCATCTGGTTACAAGAGACTCTCCCTTTCATCATGCTAAGGGCATGTAAACCAATCTCAAGCATAGTTTTTCATTTTAAGCTTGTGTAAAAATGAAACTGAATCCAGTTATAGTTTTTCATTTCAAACTTGTGTAAAGATGAAACTGAATCCAAGCATAGTTCCCTATGGTTCAAGCTTGTCTAAAAATGAACCCATTTCCATTTTTAACCCTCGTGATTTCCATTCTATCAGCCTCTTAATTCGTTGACATTTTGTTTTTCGATATACTACAATAATCCGTCTGATAAATTTAGGTTTATTTTTAAAGTCGAAAATCTAGCATCGTTCCTGGAATTTGCCTTCGCATAAAATCCGCCAATGGGTATCGGTTTAAATTTAGGGCGTTTCTCTGCCGTTCATTTTACTCATTTGACCCACGTGTGCATATTTTGTTGCATTTGAATGGCTTTGTCAATTATTTTCCGTTTGAATTGATGCCTCTTTGGACCCGGTTCACTTCATTGTGTGTGGATAATATCAAATTCTTATCTGTTCGATTGTGTCTTTGGCTACGTGATCAATTCAATGTGTGTGGGAGGACAGTATAACTGACTGCGCTACACACATATTTCAGATCGTATGTGCTATTAGCAGTTCGTAATAATATTTTTGGCATCTGATCAGACCTGTGCATCATTCTCCATACCATCTCATCTTGACAACTTTGTTACGCTTCAGGTATGAGTTCCCATCCTTTCTAAGTAAAATCCAGAAGTAAAATGACACTGGTGTCTGGCTTTGTCTTTCCTCTGGCCTATTTGTCTAGGGTAGTCTTTCCACTGCCCTGTTCATTAAGATGTGACACCTTATGAAGTTAATATTGACATCAAGGAGGGTTATGGTATTGTGAAAGCTCACCATACGGTCCTTGCGAGCAACCGAATTTTACAGTAGATTCTGTATCTATTCAGCTTAGCGTATATGAGGATATCGGTGAAGATGATAAGAAACTGCCTTTCATAGACATGATCCCCTCCCCTTCCTTCGAAGGGGAAACCCTTTGAGCACTGAATGAGTTGCAATCCCGTTAATTATGAATTCTAGATAGATGCAAGTATATCATGTATATCGTGATTTTATGCATTAAGTAAACAAATTGCAGTATATATATAAACCACGTGATGGTATATTTTAGTCTCAGTGGAAAAATCATACAGATTTGGAATAGTTTGTTTGTTAGATGTCTGATTTGCATAAGAATTAATTTATTGTTGTTATTTCATTCTCTGGTTGCATGTATTTTCTTCAACTGAAATCGGTGCTTTAAATAGAGTTTCGTGGTGTCTATGTAACTAATCTCTCATTATTGATGTAGAAACCCAAACACAGTTTCATAATTAACTGAGTTAAATAGTTCACCCTTATGACCATTTGAGACATGGCGCAATTTAACTTTGCAAACAATTTATAGAGGAACGAATAGTTTTACGTAGATGCTAAATAAATGAGCACGAATTTTCTTGAGTTATCTTTCAGCTATTAACGTGCATGATGAATGGATAATTTACATATAATGGTATGGGATTGTTAGCATTGTTCTCATTCAATAATCCCACTTGCTGATACAATTTATTGGCCGTTGTTGGTATCTAAATACACATAATCGTAGCCTAAGTAGTTGGGCACTAGAAACTATTAAATATACTTTAATTTAAATGACCTCTATGGTTTACATTGTAGGGTAGTTTGTGATAAGTTTATTTATGGAAATATGGCTTAATTCTTATGCATTTCACTGTAATGTCTCAGAACTGTTTTAATATATATATGCAACAATAAATTAAAACATTTGCTGATTTCCGTAAATACCAAACATAGTTGTTACAGCAGTGTTAAGAACCATATACCTCTAAGTTATTTATTTAAGGGCACATAATAACCAGATACTCAAAATATTTCACTCTACAGTATATAATTTCAATCTATCCTAGCACATATGGGTCATGAATCTGTAGACTTAATATTGTGATGGTCCATCAAATTTATATGTGAATGGTGTGACATATAATTTCAAAAGTCAGTTGGTGAATAAATTTTCTTTTCAAGATTCAAGTACCCTATTAAAACAATAATCATACCTATTAAAAAAAAAAAAAAACTCCATTCCTATAATGCCACCAATATTCTAAAGCTTTATTATCACAATCATTCGAATTTCGATTTTATGTTGAGACAACCTTCTAAGTTTTATTCGAACATCATTATTACCTTCCAACTCATGTTTTCCATGGTATAAATAATGTAATATAACACTATAAAATTAGTGGTTATTAATAATTTATGGTTTAAGTATTGTAATAAATAAATTTGGATGAATGGAAAATAAATTGTGTGTTGAATATGTTGATGTAACTAATGCCCCAGTAGCCTTCATGAAATTGATGAATAGTGTCTTCCGAAAATATCTGGACCGCTTTGTCCAAGTGTTCTTGGATGACATCCTCATTTATTCCCACAATGAGAAGGAGCATCTAGAACACTTGAGATTGGTACTTCAATGCCTTAGAGAACATAAGCTATATGGGAAACTTACTAAGTGTTCCTTCTTTAATAAAGAAATTCAATATCTAGGTCATACCATTAGTGGGAAAGGCATTGCAGTGGATTACAGTAAGATTGAAACTATAATGGATTGGCCTACTCCTCGGAATTTCAAGGAAGTACACAGCTTTATGGGGTTGGCAGACTATTATAGAAGATTTGTATAAGGGTTCTCACAGATATCTAATCCCATCACCCACCTCCAAAGGAAAGGGGTTAAGTTTGAATGGACAAGTGAGTGTGAGAAAGCATTTAATGAGCTAAAAAATCGACTAACCACTGATCCAATATTAAAGGTACCCGACATGGACAAGGACTTTCGTGTATGCACGAATGCATCAGGAGAAGGATTAGGTGCAATCTTGATGCAAGATGAAGGGGTTATCGCTTATGCTTCACGTAAACTCAAGACCCATGAAATCAATTATGCTACTCATGATCTGGAGTTAGCGGCAGTTGTAATGGCCTTGAGACTATGGAGACATTATCTAATGGGGCGTCAATTTGAATTAAGAATAGATCATAAAAGTATTGAGTATATCTTCACCCAAAAGGACCTTAATGCTCGACAACAATGCTGGAGTGAGCTATTTAGTGATTATGATTTCAAGATATCCTACATCAAGGGGAAAGAAAATAAAGTTGCAAATGCTTTAAGCAGGAGACCTAGACTTCATTCAATATCGTCATTAAAGATAGACTTGAGAAGCCGGATTCTAAACCACCTAGTAGGGGACCCACAATACCAACAAATAAAATTTTCCTTACAAGAAGAGGTACCTGTGGTGACCAGGTGGGAAGGATACACCTTAGATAATGATGGATTGCTACGATATAAGGGTAGGATGTACGTCTCAGGTGATGATGAACTTCAGAAATTAATAATGAAGGAAGCCCACCAAGCTCCATATGTTGCACATCCACGAGTCCAGAAAATGTACGCGGATTTAAAATAGCTATTTTTCTGGACAAGAATGAAAAAGGATATAACAAATTTTGTGGCTCGATCTTTAGAATTTCAATAGGTTAAAGCTAAACATCGTCATCCGGCAGGTCTTTTACAACCCCATGATATACCAGAAACTAAGTGGGAAGTTGTTTCGCTGGATTTTGTTGGAGGCTTACCTATGACATTCCAAAGACATGACTGCATTATGGTTGTTGTTGATAAATTAACTAAGAGTGCTCACTTCATTCCAGTTAAGACCACCTTTGAAGCATCATCTATCGCTTAAAGTTTCCTAGCATAAATAATTCACCTTCATGGAGTGCCCCGAAAGATAATATCTAACAGAGACGCACGTTTTACTTCCAGATTTTGGAAAAGCCTATTACAATCTATGGGAACACAACTAAACTTCAGTACAGCATATCACCCAAAGACAGATGGGAAAATAGAAAGAGTAAACCAAGTATTAGAGGACATGCTAAGAATGTATGTCATGGATCAACAAAACCAATGGGAGAAATACCTTCCCTTAGTGGAATTTGCATACAACAATAGTTATCACAGTTCAATTCAGGCATCTCCCTTCAAAATCTTGTATGGAAGACCATGTCGTACTCCATTAAGTTGGGATCGATTAGAGGATCGAGTCATGTTGGGACCTGAAATGCTCCAAGAAATGGAAGAACAAATGGCCACAATTAAACAAAGACTAAAAGAAGCTAAGGATCACCAGAAAAGTTATGTTGATGCAAAGAGAGTTGATAGAAACTTTGAGGAAGGAAGCCAAGTTTTTATTAGAATCAAACCCTTTAAAAGTCCCTTTAGGATTGGTAAGGGAACAAAGTTGTCCCCTAGATTTGTTGGGCCATTCACGATCCTAGAGAGGATTGGACCAGTTGCTTATAAGCTTGAGCTGCCATTCCATCTAAGAAGGATGCATAATGTGTTTCATGTTTCTATGCTTAGAAAATATGTACCCAACCCATCCCATGTTTTGAAATTTGAAAAATTGCAGGTTTTTGAGGAGGGAGTCCTTCAGGTCGAACCATTCTATATACTGGACCGCCGGTTCGTCGACTCAAGAACCATGAGTTTGAGCAAGTCAAGGTCCAGTGGGACCAATATAGCCCAGGGTCAGCTACCTGGGAAGATGCAGATGTTATTTTTAATGACTTTCCTTATTTACTTGATTAAAATGTGTGGTGAACTAATTAGGAGTGCTTACTTAGCTAAGACAGATACTTTTATGGAGCATCTAAATCATGTTTTATTGTTTAAACTTTATGATACATCTAAATTGTACACTATGATTTCAGTTTAGTTTAATTAACTGTTATGATGTTGAGTATAATGTTACATGAGGTTTCGTGATATAATGGTAGGAGGATAATGATGCACATGTGGTTCTTATAGTGATGATGTATCCTTATGATGATGATGATATGCATAGGCATTATGATGTTATGTCGAGGTATATTGACATATTCATTTACTACGTGATGATAGGTATTTAATGTTGAATACTCATGATGGATATGATATGCATAACGTGGCATAGGAATTATGATGTTATAATATGAGGTTTATTGATATGTGGTTCATTTATTATGTGAAGTCATGATATGTCTTTGATGCAAATATGTTGATGTTATAACTTATGATGGTATTTCATGGGGTGAAGCATGTGATAGCTGCATACAAATTTATGACATGCATGAGCATCCAGTTCATTATTATTCATAATGTTGCGATTAACAATGATGAATGTTCTCATGATGACATGCAAGACTTGGCATGTGTATTGTTTTCTATGATACTATGATGGTATAGCTAATACATTGGTTGCATGTTGAGGTGTGATGATTGACAGGACTCCACAAATAGGCCGAGATGGCCAGTTTATTTGATGATCTCATGCAAGCCCATACGCATGAGGGAGAATAAGTAACACCATATGGGTTGGGGACAAACTCAATCAACACTACATATGCCAGTGGTTCCTTTGTCTTGTATAGCTCTTGATGGATAGCTCTTGAGGGCTATGGGACCATCTTGAGGAGGCCAAGTGCCTGATATTGAAGGCTAGGTGCCTAGTATTGTATTGGGATGCCGAAGTCAGGTAGTGGTGTAAGGACTTCGATGCCTAGGGTTGTGCACCTTAGTGAGTTGTGGAGGGAGTGGGCCAACTTTGCGAGATGCCCGGAGACATTGAGCACTATACCAGATACCTGCCTTGGGGCAGATGAGGTTTGAGTCGGGCGTGAGCCTTGGGGCTAGCCTTGGACTAGGATACAGACCGAGGAGGCTTATGCCTGGTTCCGAAAGTGGGAAAAAGGATAGAGATTCCTTGGGATTTCCCGGTTGTTGTGAAACTTTCGATGCCTGCTAGTTATACTAGTTCAGCGAAGGGTGTTGGCGAACATGAAGTAATAAATAACAAAATAAAATGTTAATTAATTCAACTTAACTTCGGGACGAAGTTCCTTAAAGTGGGGGAGTATGTAATGTCCCTTAATAATAAATAATAAATAATATAATATAATATTAAAATACAAGAAAAATAAATAATAAAATAATAAATAACAATACTAAAGCTCTAAATAAATATAAATAAAAATAAACAGAAAATAGTAAAAATCAGTAAAGCTATCAAAAAGTAAAAACAAAAGAAATAAAACAAGAAAGCAGTAAAAATCAAGAAAGCTATCAAAAAGAAAGCAGTAAAGTTGCATGTTGACACATGGAGTGTGTGCATGTGGTTCGCCTTCCAATGTTTGCTCTATTTAATAGATGGTGAGGAAGATGAGAGGCATTCCATCATCCATTCTCTTGGGAGAATAGTGTTGTGAGACAAAGGATTCCCTGGCAGTAGTATGTTGATTGAGGGCTCAGGGGTGGCCAGTTGTAGCAAGATTTTGTGCAATTGAGCCTATGGTTGGGTGGAGAGTCATCCCCAAGACTTTGTTGCAATTAGCATAATTCAACTAGCGTCTAACCCTGAAATCATAAGTGAGAAACATCATTGCCACAGGTTAGTTGTCTCTACTCATATTTTTCTTTTGAAATTTAATGTTAATTAGTTGATAAATTGCGTGTTGATTATAAATTGTGTGATTAATCTAATTAATTACATGTTTTTATTTTGGGGTTGTTACACATATAGACTTTGCATCCCGCTAACCCCAGATATTGAAGAATATGACAAGAACCATATCCTTAATCTTCTAGATCAGGATAAGTCTCCCCCAATGGGGGTGAAAGACAACGACAGAGTGCACTCAATGAGTGTTAATGCTCACCCCACACGACGTGAGGTGGATAAGATGTGGTAATAATAGGTACCCTTAGGAACAATACTTGAACATTCTCGAGACAAGGCAAATTATATGGTTGTGGGTTGAAATAGTTATGGGCATCAGTTGCAACCATGAAGTACGAGGAAGGTTGGTCGAAGATTCTGTCAGTGTGAGATTTGCAAGGTGTTTCTAAGGGGTGCACTGCAAACTAATGATTCGAAGATGATATTGTTGTGAATTATTGGGTGAGTTTTGTGTGGAAGGTTGGCCTAAAGCTGCAGGAAAACCCATCACCTAGGATCCAGACCCTTGTTTACTCTATGCATACATCCACAACGTAGTGTATCTATAGGTATATTTCCTCTCTAGGCTATTTTTGCGGTAGAATTTGGGCTTGAGAGGCCACTGCCGGGGAAGTGTAGATTGTAGAGGTCCTTTTCTTCAATCTTGGACCTGGAGGTGATAGTTGGGGGTCTCATTTATGGGCCTTAGATATTGTGGTTGGGTTGGATTTATCTTTGGCAATTTAGTATTTTCTCTAGCAATGGGTGGTTTGTTGCCTCAGTTGGGAACCTCAATTAGGTTTATGGGAATCTCTTTATTTGGGTAGTGTTTTCATACTTCTCTGTGGAAGAAGCATTATTTATTGGATGGCTCTGGGGCAACCAATTTTTCATTTTATTTTTGCATCCATGTCCAGTCAGTCAGGCGGATGTGGCTACTAAGGCTCGAGGTTGGCCCTTTTCCTGTAGGCTCTATATCTCCCCTTGGGACTCCATTCGCAGTGACACTCTTAATGTAATATATGGTTTCTATGTGCTCGTTGAGCACCCTAAGAGTCGCAGGTGTCAAGGCTCTGGTCTTTTCACTTATTTTGTGTTGCCTTTGTTTATGAGTTTTGTTGTAACCCTAGAGACAACCTATGGTTGAGAAGAGGTCAATACCTTGGACATTTATAACAAAATTTAATAATTATTTCTTGATGTCCCATTATGATTATTCAGAGATGCTTTTCACTGGTAATGCAAAGGAAAACTCCTTGAAATAGAAAAACTTCTCAGGATGGGCTCATTGACTATGAAAATGAATTAAAAGTTGTAGCAGGGTGAGAAATAGAAAAATGGAAGGTTCATAACAAAAGGCTGCAACTATAGAACCTTTTATTTAAACCTGAGTAGAATGCATGAAAGACTTAAAGAATGTATGTATATGTGGAAAAATGGAGCACAATTTTAAGGTTATTTGATTAAAATTTACAGATACTATGAGAAAAGTATATATGTATTATAAAAATAACTAGAAGCTTCATAACATTTTTCCAAAAGAAGAGGAAAAAATAAATGACTTACAATATTGGGAAACACATTCATATCCAAAAATCAATTTGGAAACATCCAGGAAGCTTTTATTAAACTCAAGAAAAGATAACACATTACACAACAACTTTTTCTCTCTCTGAAGTCAAAATTTGGAACCCCAAAAATGGTTCTCCAAAGTCTTTTTGTAGTGACATTACAAAGATGACAGTTATAAAAACTGTTAACTGACATAAACTACTTAAACTATTTTAAAAACTACTCTAAGCCCTATTCGGTCCTCCTGAGGACTTAAACTTTAAAACTTAAAATATATTGACTCAAAATTACAATATATAATATATTTTGAAATATTTCATGAAATAAACTATGTGGTTGATTTTCATTGGATGACTTGTGATTCTTGAGCAGGCTCACTTGTAGAAGGTCCAGCTTCAGTGACTTCACTTGGTGACATCAATGCTCTGCACTTTTTCCATATTGATAAGTCTGAACCTGGGCACTTGATAAACTTAACATTATCCATCTTGAAATTGGTAATTTGACTGTAGGTTGGTTTCTAGGTTTCGACCAACCATAGCAACTATAAATCTCTCTGCAAATAATTCACAATGGTAGAACCCTTCAATATTGTTGTTTTCTCATGTGAAGAACCAATCTTACTTTTTTCCTCGACCAACAATGTCTCATATGTCTCCCAGGGGAGCAGATTACCTTGCTGATCCCAACATGAGGGCAATCCTGCCCTGGTCCTTTTCTCAAAGTATGTATTGAATTTCAAAATAGATTGCTTGATCTCTCCCAACTTTGCCTATGTATTTTTTCTATAAGATTCTTCTGTATCATTTTATTTATTTCCAGAACATGATTTGTTATGTCTTCAATCTCCATAGTTATTAATTATTGAGATGATTTATAATTAAGAAAATCGTTCATTTTCTTTTCTAATTGTGCACTTTGTTGGGATTGTTGTTTACTAGAAGCAATGATCACTTCTAAATCTCTGAAAATGGTTTCCTCCTCTGTCATAATCAACATATAGTCCCATATTATTTTCACCTGTTGAATGATGTCATTCCAAATTATCTCTCTGGCCTGTAAAAGAGACATATTTATTTTCAACTTCTCCTTTAGTTTTTTGATCTCATCACATGTTGTCTCATATTTAATTTGATGTTGTGATGCTCTTTCCTTTTCCATATCCAGATGTCTCTACTTAATCTTCAAATGATCCTTAGTGTCATCTAAACTCTTCTAGATTTTCTTCATTTCATCCTATGAAATCTTTAATTATATCATGACCCTCGTAAATTTATCAGCAGGGTCTTTGGAACCTAGTTGCATAACAATTGTGCATACATGAGTATTTATTTTCTACTACAAGCCTACATTCAATTCTCTAAGGTGGCCACTTCCTTATTCCTTTCAAGTAATTCCCGAGTTATGATTTCCTTCTCTTTTCAACTTGAGCCACTTTTGGAGCCATAACATGCTCAACTGCAACCAGATTCAACTTCTTCCTCAATACATGAATATCTAATTCCGCCCCCTGTAAAAGCTTTTGAGAAACATATTTACCTTCCGACTTTACCCCA
Source organism: Pinus tabuliformis (assembly GCA_031772625.1). Taxonomy (NCBI): domain Eukaryota; kingdom Viridiplantae; phylum Streptophyta; class Pinopsida; order Pinales; family Pinaceae; genus Pinus; species Pinus tabuliformis. Next base: position 289,641,821 of record CM062820.1, on the reverse strand, counting down.
AACTTGACTATTAACTTCTTGAGTTCCTCATTTTGGGTATGCAAATCTCTATAATGGGCTTCTTCTTTTTTTTAATTGATTTATTACCTTCCCCAATAAAGATTGTGCTTTATTTGTTGCCATTGTAACCTTTCTTAAATAACTATAAATAAGTTCACCAGTTTGCATGTGCAGATTTATTTTGTCCGGTAATGGAATATCCTTTGCATCCATAGTTAAGTTTATAGTTTTGAATACTGCTGCAAAAGAAACTGTCAAAGTAGAAGGATGAGAAAATGAAAGTTTGAGTTGATTTCTTTCTAAATCCATGGATGACACTAATCTGGTATGATACTCTGATATTGATTGGGCTTCAAGCTAAGAATCCACATCATCCCTAATAGTTTTATTCTTCTCTTAAACTTGTTCATATGACTCCTTCAAGGTAGTAATAGAGGTTTGTTCAGCTCCTTCAGGAATAGGAGACGAAGGTGTGCATCTCACTTCTCCTAACTGTAATTGAAAACCAATTGAAGAAGATGAACTTTCTACCACATGCTCAGATTCCTTTACCTTGCCATGTAATTTTGATTTCTTGGAACTGTGGTTGGTTTCTTCATCTAGATCATTGAACTCTTCAATTCCTCTCTTAATTGATTTCTCTACAAGGTGGGGAGTTTCAACCTCCATCCCCTTTCGTGCTTCAAATTGACCACCATTAGCTAGTTTTGCTATCTCGGGCCTTGATTCGTGAATGTATGAAGCATAGGAATTCTCCACCCTTCTTCTTGAAATAATTTGATGAGGGTCATAGGACCATTTGTATCCTTGCAGAAAGTACATGTATTGAAGCACTCTATCTACTTCCTCCATAACCTGACTATTGTTTACAATAAAAGGCCCAACAGTTTTGGGAAACTTGAACAAATACCCCTTCTTTGTTGGTACAAAATGAATTTGATCTACATTTAAACTTTGTATAATGAGTTCCAATGCAAATAGTCGCATTGGTACAAAAGATGTGAGTCTATAAGGGGCAACCTTTACTCCATACAATCTAATTTCAACATAATATTCAAACTGAAACCAATCTCCTACTTTGACATCTTTGTTGAGCATTAAAAAGGACTAGCCTTTTGGTAAGAGGCATGGTGGAACAAAGTTGTTTATGATAGAATAGACAACTAACATAAAAGAGGCAATGAAATATGGGAAACCTTCATAGTTAGGGTGACTTCGTACAATTTTGGTCCAATTCACCATTGATTGTTTTATTTTATGAGAATCCATTATGTGCAAGCCCAAATGCATGAATCTTTCTACATGAACATAGAGGAATAAGTAAACCAACAAAGATGGTCATCTAAAGCAACCGGTAAGATTTAGGTTTTACAATTGAAAATTCACTTAACCCTCCCAAAAAGTCGGTATATCAAGAGTCACTTCAAGTTGCATGACAAAACTAAACATTCATATAACTTCACGATCAATAGTAGAAGTAATTTTGTTCCCCAAACCTTGGCAATTAATTTCAAACTTGGTTGAACATCTTTAGCAAAACTATCTAAGGGAAACACAGTTTGTTCTAGAGATAAAATGTGTCAAACTGGCATAAGATGGAAAGAAAATTTGGCATAAACTCCTCTAGACAAGTTTTGGAAACTAGATACCAAGGTTTCTTCTAAAAGAGAAGTATAATCCTCAGAGTGTGGAAAATCAAGGGCATGGTGAATCAACAGGGCATAAACTTGGAAAATATTCTCCTCGAGTGAATTCATCACAAAACATTTATGGGGATAAAGAGAAGAAGTCAACCAAGTGATAAATTTTGGGAAGAAAAAGGTCTAAGGGAAAATTGCAGAGAATAATCCCGACTTTACAACTCTAGAATATAAAGGGGACTCTATTTGACCAACAAGGATGTTCTAATGCAATTCCATCAAGTTTAGTGTGCAGACAGGGTCATGAATGTCGCTTTCAGTGTCCATAAGAGGAATATGGGTTGTAGAAATCGTCATAGAGACTTTCTTAGACATTTTGAATAATTGAACAAGTGTACACATTGGATAAATAATTGGTAACCTTAATTTGACATTGTACTTTGAAATTGACAAGCTGGTGGATGTAGGTGTACTTTGGTACGCTCGAATACCAATAACAATTAAACATATTATGAGCATAAAAATGGGGTTTTATGGGTAAACGGAGAAAAAAACGAGGGAAAAATGAAATTTAATGTGGAAGGGACAAATTTACGGCATGATATCGTATTGGTGACATAGGGATGATGACATGGGGTGTCGGGTGACATGGAGGGGTGACATGGTATTAATCTCGCTCGCCTGTTAAAACACACTCGCTTGCCTTAGAATCTAATGAAATCTGCTTACTGCCCATGGGAGCACCCACATTGCTAAGTGGTCCCACTGGCTAGTGATGTCATAGATGATCATGACCATTGATCACCGAAAAGTTGTTTTACCGCCAAACCGTTTCTGGGGGCACCAATGTCGATAACCTTTGCATTGTTTGTGTTGTCGTGTTTCTCCGGTGTGGGAGACCCGATTTCACTGACGACATCACGCTTTAAACTTTCCCAATCATTAATGCCTGCTTTTCTCTGTCAGGTCCCACTAGCGACATAAAATTTTATTTAATCCTGCACAAGATTCGACTTGACATTAATCCCATTTATTGAAAATAAGCCACCATCCAAATAATTTTGATTTTGATTTTATGGGATTTTTTGTGTTTTTGAGATATATGCTGTTTTTTTCTTTTGCATTTTGAACATGGTGAAAGACAATCTACAACATCTGACTCCACCTGGGGATAGTGTTTTGGAACAAAGCACTAAGAACCACAGATTAGTGCCTTCACCTCGGGCATGGAGTCACATTATAGCTTAAAACATTACAATGAGAAGCTCACCAGATACTTACAATAATCATACCGATATTTACAATGGAAGAATTAAACAGAGTTCAATTTTGGAAGTAATGTTTCAAATACTGCCCATTCACAAACAGTTGCACTAGTTCTCCATCTAAATTTTCCAGAATGAAAGTATTGTTTGATCTGGATTCTGCTACTTTGAAAGGACCAAACCACAGAGGATCAAATTTACCATGCTTACCCTTATCTTCCCTTCTAATATCCCATCTTAAGACAAAGTCCCCAGGCTGAAAATTTATTTCTTTGGCCTTTCTATCAAAAATGAGCTTCATCTTTTCTTGATAGCTGATCAATTTCTCAATCACCTGTTCTCTATTCTCATTCAGTTATACTAGTTGGTTTATCCTTTGAGTCAATGCATTTTGTTCCTCTTCAACATCTTGAATGAGCGCAACTACTGGCTTGGCTAGCTGACTAGGGAAGAGAGATGTTACTCCATATGCTAATTCAAAAGGTGACTTACTAGTAGATCTTTTGGTAGTCACTTTGTTTGCCCATAAGGCAAACTTTAGCTGAGAATCCCAATTCTTTTTGTTTTCTGCAATTGTTTTCTTGAGTATCCTTACCAGATCTTTATTAGAAGATTCTGCCAACCCATTTCCTTGAGGGTAATAGGTGGTAGAATGGGAAAGAATAACATTGTAATTCTGGAAGAAATTAATTAATTTTGTAGATTTGAATACTTGAGCATTGTCTGTGACTAATTTCTTAGGGCAGCCAAATCTTGTAAAAATATTTTCTTCCAGGAACTTGATCACCACTATGTTAGTTGCACTCATGGTTGGAATTTCTTCCACCCATTTTGTAAATAATTAGTGGTTGTTAAAGTCCACTGATGTTGTCCACTGGAAGGTGGATTTACCTCCCCTATGAAATCCAATCCTCATTGTTTGAAAGGATTTTCAACAAACACATGAATTAATGGCAATGGTGCTAAATTTTTCTTTTCAACAAAAAGTTGACACTTTTCACAACATCTAACAAGTCTATAAACATCTAAAAATAAAGTCAGCCAATAAAATCCAGCCTTCAAGATTTTATGTGTTGTTACCATCCAATTATAATGTCTTCCACAAGCACATCCATGATACTCATTAAAAATTTCAATTGTTTCTCCTTCTGGCAAACAAAGCATCAAAACACCAACAAGATCCTTCCAATATAATTGTCCATTCACTATCACATACTTTTGGGTTTTCAATCTCAAATATTTATACTTTGCCCTCTCTAAGCTAGTTGGACAGCTAAGAAATAGTAAGTAATGAACAATATTTTTATACCAATCAAAACAGAGATATTTATATGCAATTCTATTATCTTGTCCATTTTCCTTACCCTTTTCATCAACTGATTTTGATTCAAAAACTTCTGCTAACAAATTAATTCCCATTGCCTGGTAATTTTTCTTCTGTTAAGATCTTTACTAATCCATGTCCCTTTATTAGTTTGTTGGCTTGATGTCCATGCCATACTCCTGAATTTTAGCTATCCATTTCCCCCTTCTTCCTTCATCGTCACCCTGTGTCAACACATCCTTAACAGCTAAGTTTGGGACATATGCAGTAATCTGAGACTGTAAAACATACGTTCTGAAAGCCTTCAAGGCTTTGACCAGAGCATAGGCTTGTTTCTCCAAAATATTATACTTTAACTCAGCATCTCTCAATACCTTGCTGAAAAATGCTACTGGTTTCTCCTTATTGTCTTGATTTCTTTGTAAAAGAACAACTGCAACAATAGAAGGTGAAGCAAAAGAAAAAATTTGGAATGGGTTTTGATAATCATGACTTACCAAAGTTGGTGCTTCTCCAAAATCCCTTTTAATTCTTCTAAAAGACTCCCTCGTTTTTGGAGTCCATTTAACCTCTGCACCCTTCTTTAGCATATCAGTAATCTCTTTAATAATATTTGCATAGTTAGGAATAAATCTCCTTAGAAAAAATATTCTTCCCGAAAATACTTGAATTTCCTTTTTATTCATGGGCAGAGTTATATGATTTATTGCTTCCATTCACTTTGGATCAATTTTGACTCCTTCCTTTGACACGATATGCCCCAAAAACTTTCCCTTCTCTTAAATCAAAATGAGACTTCTTTGGATTTAGTGACAACCCATATTTTCTGCACTTCTTAAATGTTTGTTGAAGGTGTTCTAGATTCTCTTCATCATATTTGGAAAATGTCGTAATATCATCTAAATATATGACCATAAATTTATTCTTTTCTCCCACAAAGGCTATATCCATAACCCTCTGAAAGGTTGCACTATGTCCATGCCATACTCCTGAATTTTAGCTATCCATTTCCCCCTTCTTCCTTCATCGTCACCCTGTGTCAACACATCCTTAACAGCTAAGTTTGGGACATATGCAGTAATCTGAGACTGTAAAACATACATTCTGAAAGCCTTCAGGCTTTGACCAGAGCATAGGCTTGCTTCTCCAAAATATTATACTTTAACTTAGCATCTCTTAATACCTCGTTGAAAAATGCTACTAGTTTCTCCTTATTGTATTGATTTCTTTGTAAAAGAACAACTGCAACAATAGAAGGTGAAGCAAAAGAAAAAATTTGGAATGGGTTTTGATAATCATGACTTACCAAAGTTGGTGCTTCTCCAAAATCCCTTTTAATTCTTCTAAAAGACTCCCTCGTTTTTGGAGTCCATTTAACCTCTGCATCCTTCTTTAGCATATCAGTAATCTCTTTAATAATATTTGCATAGTTAGGAATAAATCTCCTTAGAAAAAATATTCTTCCCAAAAATACTTGTATTTCCTTTTTATTTATGGGCAGAGTTATATTATTTATTGCTTCCACTCACTTTGGATCAATTTTGACTCCTTCCTTTGACACGATATGCCCCAAAAATTTCCCTTCTCTTAAATCAAAATGAGACTTCTTTGGATTTAGTGACAACCCATATTTTCTGCACTTCTCAAATGTCTGTTGAAGGTGTTCTAGATGCTCTTCATCAAATTTGGAAAATGTCGTAATATCATCTAAATATATGACCATAAATTTATTCTTTTCTCCCACAAAGGCTATATCCATAACCCTCTGAAAGGTTGCACTATCGTTGATCAACCCAAATGGCATTTTTTCATACATAAAAGTTCCCCATGGAGTTTTGAGATTTGTTTTCTTCTAATCATCTGGGTGCACTGCAATTTGATTGTATCCTCAGAACCCATCAATCATGGACAACCTTGAATATCTTGTGACTCTCTGTAAAATATGATCCATTTTTGGAAGAGGGTAATTGTCCTTCAATGACACTCTGTCTAGATTTTGGAAATCTATATATAATCTGATTTCTCCATTTTTCTTCCTCACAAGCACTAAATTAGCAACCCAATCCAAATATCTCAAAGGAACAATTATCTTTTCCTGCAACAATTTCTTCACTTCCTTTCCTATTGAAGGCAAAAGCAAAGGATTGATCTGTCTTAACTTCTATTTATATGGTTTTACCCCTAGCTTCAAAGGGATCTTATGTTGAATCATGTCCTTGTCATGAGTTTTAAGGTCTTCATAAGACCATGAAAAAACATCAGAATATTTTTTAAACAAATCTGCATACTTGTGTTTATAATCTTTAGAGATGCCTTTCGTCAGCTTCACAAGTTTGGGTTGTTCTTCAGTTCCAAGATTATAATCTTCAACATCATCCTCCCAACTTTGTTTACTGATAGTTATTGGAACATCATTTTCGTCAAACAATTTCTCCAAAGGTACCAAACCTTTGGGAATCACATTACCTTTCAATTGAACAATTTTTTGGCTAGCCATGGAATTTTTCCAAAGTGATTCATCATTAACTCCTTCCTCTACATCATTTTTAACTTCCATTTCTTGATCAATCTCTGAGATAGAAAATTCACCTACCACTTCCAAAAACTTTTTGATATGTTCATCATCTTCAAATACCTGCCAATATCTAACATTGTCTGGTATAGAAGGCTTGTTTCAAACTTCAATTTCATACCTTAACTTTGGATTTTGTGGAGGTTTAAAAGTGTTGGCTGCCACTGCAAGTGAATCAACCAATCTATTACCTACCCTTGGCAGAAATTGAATCTTAAAAGCTAAAAATAAATTATCTACCAGATCCCAAACTTCATTCTGGTAAGCTCTAAGCCTTAGGTGCTTTGTCTGACACTTCCCTCTAATTTGTTTCACAACTAATTCTGAATCTACAAATATAGAAATACATTCTATCTTCATATTCTTGACAACTTGCAGACCAAAAATTAGAGCCGCATACTCCGCTATATTATTGGTAGAGTCAAATTCCAGCTTGTAAGAAATGGGAATGGTCTCACCTTTTGGGGAAAGTAGAAGAACACCTGCACCATTCCCTTCCTTTGAATATGCTCCATCAAAATATAATTTTCAAACTCCACTTACTATTGCTTTTTTGTTATGGATTGCTGAAGAAACCTGGACCTGTGTATCTTCAGCAATTTCTTCAAGTAGTTGCAACATAAAATAAGAAAACTCATATTTCTCCTGGCTATAAATAAGATAATTGCTAGAACCATCTTTCGTGATAGTTATAACAAACCTCGACTCCCTATGCAATCTTCTTTATTCTCCACTGAAGACTAGAATGATTGCATAAGTAAAATCTAGCTTCAACACTCCTCCCAAATTAGCTCCCCAAGATCTAGAAAGAAACATTCCAAATCAAGCTGGGATATTTGCAACTACTACATCCATCACAATACTTCTAGCTGGAATTTGAGCCAAATAAACCACAAGGTATTTAATTATCCCAACACAATTTAATTTCCTAGAGTCGAAGGAATATAAATCCTTGTATGGTTTATCGATATGAAGGTTTAGCTGCTTCATCACCGATAAGGGCATTAGATTATGAGAAGCCCCTGAATCGAACATACAGTTATGAAGAATGAAAGTATGCATTAGAAAAGAAATATTAAAATGAGGAGTAGAGGAATATTGATCTTCTAGATGAGGACCAAACATCACCACTGGCCTCTCCTCTTGAAAATTGACTGTATCTGTTGCATCATTTGTTTGAGACAAAATAATAAAATCTCAAATCCTCTTTTTGTAAGAATATTGTGTCACCAACTCAATCAATGGAATGGGTATCTTAATCTTCTCTAATTCTTTCTGAATATTGAAAGAATGGCCCTCCTTTATTGCTTTAATTTTCTCTTCTTCTGTTGGTTTTTCTCTTTGCATATTTTGTTAGCTCACTACAGGCTGCTGAATTTTCTATCCTTTACTCACTTTAATTTGTTGACTCATAGAAGTTTCTCCTTGTTGAACATGAATTTTTCTAAGAGGTTGCTTCCCCTTTTCATCAGCTTTTTACATTGACTATTGATCACGTTGTTTCGACTGTTCCTCTGTATGATCCTGAGTCCTCGATCTCTTCCTTGATCTGAGATCATACTTCTTATGCAATTCTGCCTACATCAAATCTGTAAATTTTCTAAAATATTCATCAATTTCTTCATCATCTAATGCAATTTGTGACTCGAGATTTAAATCCTCTTCATATAGTTCTTCACCTTCCTCCTCTAACAGAATAGAATATTGATTCTCCTTAAATTTAAGGGTCTCTTCCACTATTTCTTCTGGTTCATCCTCAATATATAAAGGAGGTTGGACCTGATCTTGATCTTTTCTCTCTCTTTGCATAATCTGCAATGGTGGATACCTAAACTGAGGATTAAAATTTATGTTCTGCCCTTGTTGAATTTGCTTAGGAGGATTTTTATTGTAAAGTTCAAGCTTTACTAATTTATTAGAAAAATTCCTGATAACCTTTGTCATTTCATCCAGCTTCTATTCATGTGAATATTTAAGCTGATTAGAGGATCGTGCTTCTTCCTTTCCCTTCTTTTTATCCCCTATTTCAGATTTTTTCTTTATTTTTCCTGTTGTAGACAAATTGGCTTCAATCTCCAATGCATCAGTATGAATTTTATCTAAAGTGGGAGACCGTATTTCCCTTAAAGTAAAACCAAAATCGATTCAAATGTGTTGGCATTATGATACAAGTGTTGTCCTTGATGGCAACCCACTCACAGGTCAGTTCAATTTTGATAAAAGGAAACTCATAGTGTAATATATCATTTCAGAGGCAATAGGGCATTGGTACAAAAGAATAGGAAGATGGAACTAAGGTCTACTAATCAGAATGAAGAAGTTGAGGGAAAAGGATGGTGTAAAGCAATTTAAGATGTATACGCAGGTCCACTTTCTCAAAGGAGCATATACACGCAGGTTCACAGAACAAAAAGAGAGTATATGTATGCACACACTTTCACAAGAGGAAAAGCGTGTATAGGTTGGAAAATAAAGGAAATTCAAGATTAAAAAATATCGGGGGTTAATACCATGGTATCAACCCACAATATTGAGAGGAGTAACGACTATTTGATCCCATCCAAGAATACCACATGTCCTAAGTGTGGTTTTCGTCCGAGTTATTGAGATAGGCCAAAAACTATATGAGGAGAAGATCAAAGGGCCAAATTGTGCAAGTGAAAGGGTTTCTGAGGAATACTTCTATCTGAAGTATATTTTATGTTGTAGGGGCTATGTTTGTGATATGATCTGAAATATTTTGTGCACCTTGAATTCAATGTTGGATCAAGATCATGAAACCTGAAATGACTTATCATTGAATGATCTGATATTGGTTGGGCTAGATCTTATTGCGTACACCTGTTTTATTCTTTAAATGTCATGATCTGGGTATGCTTGAAGTCTGGAATAGCAACAAAGGTGTGAATTAATATTTGCATATCTATACGTTGGTTCGCCTCGGTAAAGGCACGTATACACGCAGGTTTGACTCTTCCAAGTAGCGTATGCAAAAGAAAAGCCTATTATTCAGAAATCACTGATCTATCTAACTAATGTTGTTGTTTTATTGTTGTCTGTCAATGAAGCCTTGTTGGCTTGAGGGGGCTTGACCCAAGTTCAACGTTAATTAGCCAAACAAATCCCTACACTACTCGCCCTTTCGGCATCAGCCCGCAAAGTGCAGACTGAAGTCTCACCCGAAGCAGTATGGGGGGATGCTGGAACCAAGTTTCCGCACCCTGAGATGGTTGTGATGTCGTTTGATTTCTTCTATCCCTACCTTTGCACAGGTGGCTTCGCTCTAGGGCTTGCAAGACAAACCCTCTATTCCAGCCTTAAATACCTTTGCGAAAGTATACGATCGACCTTCACATAGCCCTAACCTGTGGCTCAGGTACTTTCACGCTGTTATGGCAGCATGCCATGCAGATTCCCCAATTATCCTAAGTGATTTGCTTATCTCGTCAAATACTTAAAGTTAACACCGTGTAAGCAGATATTCGTAATTGCGTTCAATTATTCAATGTAATTGCATTCATTCACGCATCATATAAGCATAATAAAGGAAATTCATACATAAAATATCCAAACACATCAATATAACAAAGACACAGAAATTGCAGAATAACTCCTTTTATTAATATCTTCCAAGTGTTTATAGACTCTATCCACCCTGTGCACACAGCTGCAGGGGTCTGCGCACTTAGCTGCGGACTTCTACCCTAGGCCTCTGCGCACTCAGCTACAGAGCCTCTACCTATGCTACGACCCAAGACTTAGACTTCTTCTTCAGAGTTATCACTCTATTACATGATCTGCCATTCTATTCATTGATTGCCCTAACTACTTAACGCTTAACTCTTTTTATACAATCCCATGGTCCGCGAGCCATTTGTAGGTCTCTTACAGCCTACTTTACTTTACAAAACTAAGGGCGAACTACCCTTTTTGACACATAACACCTTCACACTTCGTGACCACAAAATGTGGAGTCTTTACAATTATATTACAAAAATTGACTTAATATGGGCTTTTAGCCCAAAACTGCCCTTGGTGGATCCTGCTCCCAACAGGCCCCCAACACAAACATCGTGACTCGCCCTCGAGTCACTCAATAGGCATAGAGATCTATGCACAAAGCCCGTCCAGCTCGACCGGAATGATCGCAACTTCGGTTGTGCATTAAGCTGCTTCTTGCTTCGCATCTTCAACTATCTTCTCGATTACTGCTCCTGCGCTGTCAGCCTGAAGCTGTTGTTGCGTTTCTTGCAGAGTCGTAAGCTAGCCTTCAATGTTTCCTGTGACTACGTAAGCTTCCTCCAACTAAGGTTTTAGTGACGCCTTCAGCACTGCTTCCTTATGTAGCACTATGTCCACTTGTTCCTTCAGCTGCTTGGCTTCCTTCAGTTTTCTGAGATCCGTGCATATCCTTATCGCATCCTTCTGCTTCTTCTCTTGCACCACCATTGGGCTTACCCAATCAGATTCTTCCACAAGCTCAATGATTCCTACCATGAACATCTTGTCTAGCTCTAAGTGGACCTTCTCCTTATATTTCGGATTGAGATGGTAATGTCGTTGCTTAACTGGCTTCGCGTCAGGCTTTAACGTGATATTCATCATTCCTAGGTCCCTGATTATTCCTTTCAGATCCGTAAACTTGGTAGGGAATAAGTCTTGGTATTCGCAAAGCAATTTAGCGACCTTATCCACCGTCGCGTCATCCCAGTAGTCTCCAATATTCGAGAATTTGGGTTCTGCCTCCATACCAATTGTTTGGTCAATTTAGTGTGTTCTAAATTGCTGATTAAAATGTCAATCCGGGATTCGTAAACTGACGAAGTGAAGTGTACTATATGTACAAGGTAACCATTTCCTTAGTCTTTTGTCGTTTTTTAGTTTTTTAGTTTGTTTTTGGATTTATCTTTCCCTAATGTGTGATGAAAATGAAAGTTAAGTATGGATGGTAATGGTGATTTCTACAGTGATTTTCCAAACTTAAAAGTGTTCAAAAAGAAAGCGTTAAAATAACTATAATGAAATCAATTCTTAAGAGGAAGTAAATGTATCAAACAATGAACTAATGACAATGGCCCAGTATCCTTGCTGCTGTATGAAAAAGAAAGTAAAAACTGAACTTAAAGCAACTCAAAAACTGAAAGCAAAATCAACTAATTCACACTACTTCAACTTTTCTGATCCTTTACCCTTCAGCTCAATCTACCTTATGGGAAGCAATCATGAACAAGTTAAGCAATATGATATCTAAATTGCATAAAGGAAACTAATCACACTACTTCAACTCTTCTGATCCTTTACCCTTCAACTCAATCTACCTTATGGGAAGCAATCATGAACAAGTTAAGCAATATGATATCTAAATTAAATTGCATAAAGGAAACTAATCACACTACTTCAACTCTTCTGATCCTTTACCCTTCAACTCAATCTACCTTATGGGAAGCAATCATGAACAAGTTAAGCAATATGATATCTAAATTAAATTGCATAAAGGAAACTAATCACACTACTTCAACTCTTCTGATCCTTTACCCTTCTGCTCAATCTACCTTATGGGAAGCAATCATGAATAAGTTAAGCAATATGATAACTAAATCACACGAAAATAAGTAATATTCTGATTTCTTACTAATAGAGTCACTTGACTATAGAAAGAAACCATAAACAAATGAGTAGTATGATGTCTAAGTAGCAGAAAAATAAATAAGCAAAACACAATTTGAAAAATGACAGTGCTAGAATTAATCTTCAGAAAATGAAAATTAGCAGGAAGGACAAGATGATCTCATATGTCAGTAGTTATCAAAAAGATGAAAATTTTCCCGGGCTGCCTAAGAAAACCTGTAGAAAAGCATTGATCAGCTGACAGCTATAAGAAAACATAAATGAAAATGTAAACAGCAGTGAATTAAAAACATCAAAACAGCATGTTATATACAAGCTAATGATTATGAAAGCAGAAACATAATAAAATCAAATGAAAACTATACAGGGCTTTAGTGCGCAGGGGCCCTCTGCCACCTCAGCCAATCAATGAACAGTCACAAAAACGAGCTCAGGAAAGTAGTCTTCTCATGTATTAAAGCAGCAGCAAAATATGTAAAACAGAGTGCAGTGGGGTGATAATAACAACAGTTCAAAAATTACATCTCCAAAAGCTTCTACACAACGTTTATCAACGCGTTATTTATAATGAAAAAGTGTTGTAACTAACTAACTAAATCCTATGCTGTTAACTGCGTTGCCAGAGACACGTAGATCTCCTCAGCCCGAGATCTAGCGTAACGGTCATCATGTCCATTAAATCTTCAGAGTGGTAGCTGTTGGATTCAGGTTACGGGGTTGATCTCCAGGTGTGCCAATATCTCCGTGAGCTGAGGACTGTGCCACGTAAACTTTCACGTGCTCAAAACAGAGACATGCCACCGCTAAATTCCTTGGTTGGCTTTGCCTTTGACCCTTGTTGATCGTGACCTTTTATGGATGATTTGGCTGATCTGAAGGGACACGTTCCATGTACCCGTCACCTGTAGCTTGCCCATGTGGCTCGTTTCTTCATAGGACACCTGTAGCATAGCCTTTAATAAAATGGCTGCGGAAACTTGTGCTGGCTGCGGAAACCTGTGCTGGCTGCGGAAAATGACAAGTTTCTGCAGCTGCCTGAACAAAAATCTAAACCAAACAACAGTCATAAGCATAGTTAGAAAACCATTTCAGAAGCTCTTTTTAGACTATAATGCAATGATTTAACAGCTTGGTGGATGAAGTAAGTGGAAAAAGAAGGCTGAGAGGGTGTATAGGAAGGTGCAGGTTTGAGGCTCAACATACCTCCACTGTGAAGGTGTTGCATGTCCTCATGCAACCAAAATTTAGTTATTTCCCTCTAATCCATATGTTTTGAGGCTTCTGCTAGGACATCTAGCCCTCTTTTCTTCTTCTTTGGTGCTAACATCATCCTGGGTTTCCTAACTAGACATTTGAACTTGAGATTAATCAATGCTTTGCTTAACTTTTTGCACTTTTTCTTCAGTTTCCTGTTTTTCTTTTGCCACAGTCCTAAATGGAGCATAGTGTTATCATGGACAATCTTATCTACCTTGCTCTGCTCTTTGAGTGCTTCATTTTCCTGTTTGATATGTCTATTTAGGACTTCTAATTCAAATACCTCCTGTTTCAAGGACTGAACTTGTGCATCTAGTGGCAGAGTGGTACTCGGTCCTGCAGCTGATTGTTCTAAGGATTCTAGGTAGTTATATACCTCTTGTTGATTAGGATCTACCTCAGGTGTTTTTCTCGGACTAAGCTCAAAATCTGGTGGAGGAGGACTGCTCTCTCTTTCCGGCCGAAAAGGGCTTTCATCATGTGGAGGACTTGGTTCAATGCTTGGCTGAGCTGGAGATTTCTCAAGTGTCTCTTCACCTAAATCAATAAAGTGAGGTTGTTTTTCTTGGGTTTTACTCACCTTTCCTTTTAGCCTAGTGCTCCTCCTTAAGTATGGATTAGTACTCTTTTCTTGTGTACTCTGTTTTCCTTTTTGCTTTTTCTTTGCTATAGCAGCAGCCTGAAGATGTACTAATCTTTCTGACAGTGGTTGATAATCCTCCTCTATGGATTGCTCAGGGGATGGATAGACTTCTTGGATGGTTCTTTTGCCTTTTTCTTTCTTCTGTTTCTTATTTTTAGCTCTATCTTCTTCTTCTTTTTGGACAGTTTCTTGAGTTTCTATAGTAGGGGAGTCTTGGACTGTAATGTTCTTTTCTTTCCTCCTACTTTTCCTTGGAATCTTTGGTGGACTACTTCCAGAGGCCTCAGATGGCTCTTGGAAGTAGTTTCTTGTCAAGAATTGCTCCCAAGTATCTTTAGTTTTCTTCAACTGGTCCTCAATAAGAATTTTTATGAGTCCATGATGGTAGAGATGAGGTTCAATGTTGCCTATGTGTTTTTGAACTGTAATACTCATATTTTTCAAACTCAATAGCAGAAAATGAGGCAAATTAAGAGTGTGACCCTCTAAGAAATTCATCATCAATCTAGCATGATACATATACATAGAACCAAAATGACCTTCACGCGTGATAAATTTCTGGATAACTAACAGTAGACTAGACCATTCCTCTTTTAGTGCATGAACAGGGATGCCTCTTGTAAATACGGTGGTATCCATACCTTGGTTTTGTAGCATGATTCTCCATATCTGATCGTCCACACTTCTATTTTTAAACCACCTTTCACCTTCTTGAGGTAGGCCTGTGGCAGCTGCTACTGTGGCCTCAGTCACTGTGAACTTCAAGTCTCCAATCTCCACTGTTTTTCCATCAAAAGACCGTGCAAAAGCTTTGGTCACCTCCTTGTTATGGCCTTTAAACTTTTGGATAAATCGTAACCATCTGGCTTTCTTCAGCAATTCCTTAGTTTGAGGATAACCTTCCAAGTATTTCGGTCCTTCTGGCTCTGCTTTCAGTAATTTTCCCATCTTCTGTTTTAAATTTCAGCTGAGAGCTCTTCTGCGTGTGAGGGTTCAGAGAAAGAAATGGCTCGGTTACAGGGTTTAGGATAGACTGTAGTGGCTGCAATCGGGGTTTAGGATAACTGTAGTGGCTGCAATCGAAAATGGAGAACAGGGAATGGAAGTACCTGAATTACCGTAGGAACAGAGGGTGAGCAACAGTAAACAAGTTCATAAAATAAAATGCGGGTGCATGCGAGGAGTATGGTATTAATGGAGTGGTAAATGAATGGAGTAATGTCGGTATTCTTTTGAATTGGATGACTGTGTATGAAATTTTTACACGTCTCAATGGACGGCTGCAGAAGATACGGCTAAGAAGAACCGTAACAAAATAGGTCACGTCTCAAGAGTACGGGTAATAAATGAAAGTGTAGTCAGTCTTGAGTTTAAAATCGAAATAATCATGAGACCGTTGGAGAAATGAATGCAAAGTGTGTGGAGTGATATCGTGGAATAGGAGTGGTAATGGAGCCATCGTATCAAATCATTGCACATAGTAGAACTTGTTATGGTTTGATAACTATGCGTAATTATGACTTGAATTGTTATTTGATAAAAAAAAATTCATCATACCTTTGGAAACTTTGTCATTTCTTGCTCAAGGCTTCTAACCAATTGCTCTTCCTTGATGTCTTGGAGATGCCCCATGTCTTTAGCTCAATTACACCTACATTTCATGATTATTGCACTAACAGTTGACTGTAAATTTGAAAACAGAGTGATGCTGGCTGCGAAATCATTTCTGGCTGCGGAAACTGCTCCTGGCTGCGGAAACAGTTTCCAGCTGCGGAAACTGAGACAGCACCCACTTAACTGAACAAAGATAGTTAGAGAAGAACTAACTGAATGAAAATAGTCCTGAAAGGGACTTTTTATTGATGAAATGAAATGGAATGAGTGGAATGAAATGAAAATGAAGTGGAGTGAAGTGAAATGGAAATGAGAATGGGATGGAGGTGAAGTGAAATGGCAAATGAGATGAAGTGAAGATGGAAAGAGAAGGAGAGGGGATTTTATTTTTTTTTAGAAAATATAGAGTGTCAAGTGTCCTTGATTTTCACTCCATATTTTCTGTATAAGACTGCCAATCTATGATTGGTTTTCAGGCTTATACGATTTATTTATCTTTTTTTTTATTTTATTTTTTTTCACTGAAAGAAACAAAGGCTAGGCTGATGGGGAAGAAGGATTCTTCTCCACCAGCCTTATTGCAGAATTCTCTTGGAACATTTTGACAAATTCCTCTTTTGAGAGTGGCTTATGATAAATTTTCAATCGGTGGCCATTCACAATGAGAGGAGTTCGAAATTCATCAATGGTCTTGATTCTTACCGCTCCATTGTTAAAGCCAATGAGTCTGAAATTTTCCTTTGAAGTCTTTAAACTTGGAATCAAACAGTAACGCCCAATCTCCCTCTTGAAACTTTCTCTCTTTGATGTATCTGTCATGCCACTTAGCTCTTTGATGTTGAACTAGATCAGTCCTTAAAATTGCATCTTGTCTGATCTCATCTAGCTCATTCAGCTGCTCCATTCTGTGCTTTTGGGCTTCTGATAGATTCATCCCCAACTGGACTGCCATCTTGAAAGTCTTGACTTGAAACTCAATGGGGAGCGGGACTTCTTTCCCATAAACAAGTTCATAGGGAGAATGTCCTGTTGTGTTCCTCCATGTAATTTTGTAGGCCCATAAGGCTTCAGGAAGCCTTTCTGCCCAATCTTTTCTGTGTAGATGAACAGTTTTGGTGATGATGCTTTCAAGAACTTTGTTTGTAGACTCCACTTAGCCATTTGCTTGCGGATGGTAAGGAGTAGATTTTTTGTGCTTGATTTTGTATTCTTCCATGAGCTTCTCCATCAAGTTAGATGTAAATTGACTTCCCTGATCTGTCACAATTTCTCTTGGGACACCAAAACGAGTAAAAATATCCTCAAAAAGAAATTGAACAACTAAATTTTCAGTGGCAGAAGGCAATGCGTTGGCTTCTACCCATTTAGTGATATAATCAGTGCATACCAATATATACTTCTTTTGTCTGGATGGTGGATTAATGGGTCCAATGAAATCTAAAGCCCATTTTTCAAAGGGTTCGATGAGTACCTGTGGTTGTAATGGCATTTCATTTGAAAGAGTCGGTCTCCCAACTCTTTAGCAGCTGTCACACCTTCTGACATATTGTTTTGCATCTTTGAAAAGGGAAGGCCAATAATATCCTAAAGAAAGGAATTTATAGGTCGTCCTTTTGTCAGCAAAGTGTCCACCGCATGGTTCATCATGACATGCCTTGAGGATGTCAGGCATTTCATCTTCCCGAACACATCTTCTGATCACACAATCTAACCCTGTTTTAAACAATTCATTAGAAATCCATGAATAACTTGAACTCTCCTAAATAATTTTTCTTTTTTCACCAGGAAATAGATGTGGAGGTAGCTTCCCTGTAACCAAATAGTTAGCAATATCTGCATACCAAGGAGTCTTAGTAGTTACTGCAAACAAATATTCATCTGGAAACTTATCCTCTACAGGAGAATCTTCATTAGTATTTTGGATTCTAGACAAGAAATCAGCTACTGTATTTTGTTTCCCTGGTCTATCCAACACAGTAATATTGAATTCTTGTAAAAGTAAGAGCCATCTTGTAACTCTGCCGTTAGTAACAAGTTTATTCATGAGATATCTAATTGTAGAATGATCAGTATGGACAAAAGTTTCATAGCTAGTAAATGGCATAAGGAACTAAATCCTTTTGTCCCAACACAGCTCCTAGAGTTGTATCTGAAGCATCTGTGGAAATATGGAAAGGAAGTTTCTAATTCGGCCCTCTCAAAATGGGTGCTTCAGATATTCTTGTTTTCAAAGTTTCAAATGCAGATTGACAATCAGGATCCCATTTGAGTTCACAATCTTTTGTAAGTAATTTGAAGAGTGGAGATGCTATTTTGGTGAAGTTTTCAATAAATATTCTATAGTATCAAGTAAATCCAAGAAAACTTCTAACATCTTTTTGACAATTTGGAATAGGCAACTTGGAGATGACTTCAACTTTGGATCTATCAACTTTAATCCCATCTCCTGAAATATGATGTCCTAAAACAATCCCTTCAGTAAACATCATAAAGCATTTTTCATGACTTAATGATAGGTTTGTTTCTTTACATCTTATAAGGACTTTTTCCAAATTCTCTAATGCTTCTTCAAACGAATTACCATAAACTGTAAAATCATCCATATAAACCTCTACACAATCATGGATTAGATCGGAAAAGATTCCTAGTACTGCCCTTTGAAATGTTGTGGGTGCATTACATAATCCAAAAGGAAGTACTTGGTAAGAAAAAGTTCCCCATGGACAGGTAAATGTGGTCTTGTCTTGATCTTCAGGTGCTACCTGAATCTGATTATAGCCACTAAAACCATCCAAAAATGAAAAATACTTTTTGCCTGCTAAAGTATCTAATACCTTATCGATAAAGGGTAAAGGAAAGTGATCCTTCAAAGTTTCTTTGTTCAATTCTCTGT
Organism: Pinus tabuliformis; assembly: GCA_031772625.1. Taxonomy (NCBI): domain Eukaryota; kingdom Viridiplantae; phylum Streptophyta; class Pinopsida; order Pinales; family Pinaceae; genus Pinus; species Pinus tabuliformis. Next base: position 289,622,985 of record CM062820.1, on the reverse strand, counting down.
AATCAATGCATACCCTCCATTTACCATTCTTTTTGGGTACTATAACCAAAGGAGAAACCCATCGGCTATCTGAAATTGGATAAATGAAGTTTACATTAAGTAACTTTTGGAGCTCTTCTTTCACTATCTCCCTAAGGTTTGGATTCATCCTTCTCTGAGGTTGTCTGATTGGTCTACTATTTTCCTCAATGTAGATGTGATGAATGCAAGTCTTAGGGTCAATACCTTTCATATCAGTATACTCCCATGCAAATGCAGTAGAATGTTTTTGCAAGATTTTGGTTAGTTCTTCTTGTTGTGATCTTTCCAAATTTTTGTTGATATTCAATGTTTTTTCTGGAAAGATCTCAATGGCGGAACTACCAAATTCTTCCATAGAGAAAAGAGACATTTGTCTAGATGATAGATACTCAATGTCAGAATCTAACTGAAATTGTGTGTGGTCATATTCTGAAGATGTTTCAAAGTTTTCTAATGTGTTCAGAATTTGACTATCTTCACTAACTTCAGAAATGGTAAAGATAGGTTGTATAGTATATTCATCATCAATCCACTCATTATCTCCTATTTCTGTAATTGCTTTTGCTGGACGATACAGATTGAATTTCTTTTTCGAATTATCATCAGAAATATACATATCCCCAGACCTACAACTGATGAAAGCATCGACTGTGGCTAGCCAAGGTCTCCTAAGATGAGAGGGTGTCCTCCTAAATTACTCTTGGGAGTTAAAATCATAAAATCTACTGGATATTCCCAAGAGTCTAAGGAGACTGAAATGTCTTCTAATACACCATCTGGTTTAATAATTGATCGATCTGCAAGTTGCAGTAGAGTAGGTGTAAAGAGAAGATTAGGAAGTTTCAGCTGTTCCATAGTCTGTCTACTCATAATGTTGATAGCGGCCCCTAAATCAATCAAAGTATTTGGAATTTCAACCCCATTGATATGTGTTTTGACAATTGGACTATCGGGATCTACATACTTCTGCATAGTAATTTTTCCCATCATGATGTCTGCAATTTTCCCTACCAGGTGGATTCTTCTTGTATCTCTAGGTTTCCTTCCTGGTATTTTAAGACTCAACTCCTTTATTGTTTTTGTTAGAATAGGAATCTCTCTAATGGCTTGTAACAAGGGAATCTTGATACAGACATTCTTCAATTCATCTAGAAAATCATAGTCAGGCAACAAGATTTGTTTTTCCACCCCTTTGTCAATTTGTAATCTTTCAGGAAAAGGAGGTGTGGATGAAGATGCAGGTTGCTCAACTATAGGATTGTGGGGGTTAGCTCTTTTTCTTTTTCTTTCTGAGTGTTTGGGTTTTGAAGAAATGCTTCAGAACCCTTATTGGCTTCAATAGATTCTTCCTCAGAAATGCTTTGATTTTGGGCATCTATAGAAGGTTTATCTAGAACTCTACCAGATCTGAGTTGTACATCATTGAGAGGAACAATCATATAGGCAGGAAATTGTTGACCTTCTACCATGTAAGAATTTTGAGGGTTTTTATTATTGGGGTTTGGCAATGGTTGAGAAGGAAGTTGATTTGACTTCTGTTGGAATGGAAGCAAGAGTTGAGAATTTGGGTTTTGTTGAGAGGGTTGTTGTTGTTGAAATGGCAATGATAGTTGTGGGTTTTGATTTGGAAGTTGTGGAGCTTGTTGGTTTTGAAAAGATGGAGGATATTGATAAAATTGAGCAAATCTCCCATAAGGATTTTGCATACCTTGTACCCATGATTGAAAAGGATTTTGAGGTTGGGACCAAGGTTGTTGCCAAGGATTCCAATTTGGTGGGGGTTGAAAGTTCATAGAGTTGTTAAACCCTTGATTTTGTTGCCCCTACCAAGGTCTCCTTGCAACAAAATAGAGAGACTCAATTGTATTTGGATCTTCTTGAAAGACAGCTTTGAGCCCAGGAATTGAAGGACAATCCTTGGTCTCATGATTCTCTGAACAAATCGCACATGTTTCTACAACTTTTGCATCCAAGGGACATTCTCTGAGAGCATGTTTTTTCCTACATTTTGGGCAGAAGATGGCTAAAGCTTCAACTTCTACTTTCTGCTTATTGTGGATCTTAAGAGTGTCTAGTTGCTCACTAAGACTCCCTAAGATATCAGTTTTGAATTCATCAAGCATATTGCCAATCTCAGCCCTACTTACTGATCCAGTTGCAGTTTTGTTTGCTCTGATGAGAGAAGGATCTCTAGGCCCTTTTCCGGTTTTAGATTTTCCTCTTGAGAGATGGACACGCAGTTCTATTATGTCATGAAGTGGAAGTTGAGATATGTCTCCTTTTCCCATCATGCTCAAAATATCTATCCATTCATCTCTAATGGCTTTTAATAGAAGGGCTTTCAAGGTCTCCTCATCTAAGTTACTCATTTTTGCTCTTTTCAGATTGTATTGGAATCTTTCAAGTAAATCCTCCAAGTTTTCATCTTCTCTTTGTACCATTTTAAATACTTCATCCTTGTGGTTGGTAGGCATACAATAATCCATGTATCTATCCAGAAATGTTTGTTTCATATCATTCCAAGTCCTAATGGATTGAGTGAGTAATCCCATGAACCATTTCAAAGCAGCTCCTTTCAATGTTGAAGGAAACAGTTTGAGTTTTTGAGAGTCTTCCAGATAATCATAGGTTCGACACACGACCTCAAACTCAAATAGAAATGTTTCAGGATCTTCATTTCTTAACCCATGAAAGTTTGGGAGGACAGATGGTGAAATATTTTTCATTGTTGCTCGAGAATCCTCATCGACTATAGGAAATCCAAATGAGTTATCTCCATCCCTATTTCCCCCATTGTTACCTCTACCTCTTCCATTATTTCCTCCTCCCCCTCCTCCACCTCTACCTCTACCAAATCCGTTAACTCCCTCTTCTGTCATGGTAGTTTTCTTAGAGATTTCAGAGTCCTCTGGTTCCTCTACTAATGGCGAACGAGGAGGAATTTCTCCCTCTTCTTCCTCAGATGATTATACTTCTTCAATTACAATGTGTCTCCCTGTAGAAGAAAAGAAAGGATCTTTTCCTAATTCAGATTCGATGGATGGTGAGGAAGAGTCTCCTAACTCAACTACTGTCTCTTGAATTCCAGGAATCCTAGGGCTAGGAGTGTAAGTTGGAGATGATGGAGGTGTCTCTTGTCTATTCCTTGAGGTAGAAGGAGTTGTAAAAATCGAACTCTTGGCTCTAGCTAAAAACCTTCCCCTAGAATCTCTTGCTCTATGCATGTCATTTTTTTTATTTTTCTTCAAGTCGGGCTAATAATTCTCTTTCTGATCTTCCAGGTCACTCTAGGTGCAAGAAGAGAGCATACTCAAGAAACTATTAAACCAATAACTTTCTCTTTTCTGATCCTCCAGATCACAGTAAGTGCAAGAGGAGAGCATACTTTGAGAGGTTATCAATTTTCCTTCCTTGAAATTTTCTTGTTTTTTTTTTTTTTTTAAAGAAATTGGCTACCTAATTTCACTTCCCCGGCAATGGCGCCAAAATGTTTGGTCAATTTAGTGTGTTCTAAATTGCTGATTAAAATGTCAATCCGGGATTCGTAAACTGACGAAGTGAAGTGTACTATATGTACAATATAACCATTTCCTTAGTCTTTTGTCGTTTTTGAGTTTTTTAGTCTGTTTTTGGATTTATCTTTCCCTAATGTGTGATGAAAATGAAAGTTAAGTATGCATGGTAATGGTGATTTCTACAGTGATTTTCCAAACTTAAAAGTGTTCAAAAAGAAAGCTTTAAAATAATTGTAATGAAATCAATTCTTAAGAGGAAGTAAATGTATCAAACAATGAACTAATGACAATGGCCCAGTATCCTTGTTGCTGTATGAAAAAGAAAGTAAAAATTGAACTTAAAGCAACTCAAAAACTGAAAGCAAAATCAACTAATTCACACTACTTCAACTTTTCTGATCCTTTACCCTTCAGCTCAATCTACCTTATGGGAAGCAATCATGAACAAGTTAAGCAATATGATATCTAAATTGCAGGAAATTAAATTGCATAAAGGAAACTAATCACACTACTTCAACTCTTCTGATCCTTTACCCTTCAGCTCAATCTACCTTATGGGAAGCAATCATGAACAAGTTAAGAAATATGATATCTAAATTAAATTGCATAAAGGAAACTAATCACACTACTTCAACTCTTCTGATCCTTTACCCTTCAGCTCAATCTACCTTATGGGAAGCAATCATGAACAAGTTAAGAAATACGATATCTAAATTAAATTGCATAAAGGAAACTAATCACACTACTTCAACTCTTCTGATCCTTTACCCTTCAGCTCAATCTACCTTATGGGAAGCAATCATGAATAAGTTAAGCAATATGATAACTAAATCACACTACAATAAGTAATATTCTGATTTCTTACTAATAGAGTCACTTGACTATAGAAAGAAACCATAAACAAATGAGTAGTATGATGTCTAAGTAGCAGAAAAATAAATAAGCAAAACACAATTTGAAAAATGACAGTGCTAGAATTAATCTTCAGAAAATGAAAATTAGCAGGAAGGACAAGATGATCTCATATGTCAGTAGTTATCAAAAAGATGAAAATTTGCCCGGGCTGCCTAAGAAAACCTGTAGAAAAGCATTGATCAGCTGACAGCTATAAGAAAACATAAATGAAAATGTAAACAGCAGTGAACTAAAAACATCAAAACAACATGTTATATACAAGCTAATGATTATGAAAGCAGAAACATAATAAAATCAAATGAAAACTATACAGGGCTTTAGTGCGCAGGGGCCCTCTGCCACCTCAGCCAATCAACGAACAGTCACAAAAACGAGCTCAAGAAAGTATTCTTCTCAACAAAAGGATCAAACTCAGTAGGAATACGTTCAACAGGGTAATCTAAATACTCACCATACCAGAGCTTCTTCAGAGATATTCTTATTAAAGGAAAATATGAGTATTAAAGCAGTAGCAAAATATGTAAAACAGAGTGCAGTGGGGTGATAATAACAACAGTTCAAAAATTACATCTCCAAAAGCTTCTACACAGCGTTTATCAACGCGTTATTTATAATGAAAAAGTGTTGTAACTAACTAACTAAATCCTATGTTGTTAACTGCGTTTCCAGAGACACGTAGATCTCCTTAGCCCGAGATCTAGCGTAACGGTCATCATGTCCATTAAATCTTCGGAGTGGTAGCTGTTGGATTCAGGTTACGGGGTTGATCTCCAGGTGTGTCGATATCTCCGTGAGCTGAGGACTGTGCCACGTAAACTTTCACGTGCTCAAAACAGAGACGTGCCACTGCTAAATTCCTTGGTTGGCTTTGCCTTTGACCCTTGTTGACCGTGACCTTTTATGGATGATTTGGCTGATCTGAAGGGACATGTTCCATGTACCCATCACCTGTAGCTTGCCCGTGTGGCTCATTTCTTCATAGGACACCTGTAGCATAGCCTTTAATAAAATGGCTGCGGAAACTTGTGATGGCTGCGGAAACCTGTGCTAGCTGCGGAAAATGACAGGTTTCCGCAGCTGCCTGAACAAAAATCTAAACCAAACAACAGTCATAAGCATAGTTAGAAAACCATGTCAGAAGCTCTTTTTAGACTATAATGCAATGATTTAACAGCTTGGTGGATGAAGTAAGTGGAAAAATAAGGCTGAGAGGGTGTATAGGAAGGTGCAGGTTTGAGGCTCAACACCAATGTTCACTTGTTTCGTTTTCAACAGTGCGGTTATATCAGGGTTCTCAATCTGCGGTCCCTGAACCTCGCAGTGATCATCTGTTTCTAGAATGTTAATCTTTCACGGATCCTCGTCCTCTTCTTCAACAGTTACATTATAACATTCTAGTGTGCGACTCAGCTTAGTAGCCCATTCAGGCTGAGTCAGGTCTAAAGGATCCTGCGCTATCCTAAAGATTACTGCTTTCACCTCTTGTAGAGCTTCATCAATATTGTCAAACCCATACTCAAAACTGAATTTCATCATGAATCCTTCGCACAGGATATCCCATTCACCTGTCCCATGGCAGAGCTTTGTTTCTATATACCAATTCATTGGGACAACATCTGGGGTATGACAGAACAAGTGCACCCACTCACGTTGGGGCTTTTCTCCATAAGCCTGGGTCCATTTGGCCAAATGCGCGCGTGGATCATTCTGCCCATCATACTTATCTGTTAGTTACATCTTATGCTTCCCAAATCGTGTTCTCATCATTCTCCTGCATTCGTGCCAATCATCAAAGCTTCCTTTATGCATATCCCACCATCTTGCGGGCATAGCGCGTAGTGCCCAGTCGAACGCTTGGAAGCGTTACTTTTCAGGTACCTCCCTTTCAAATGAATCCAAAAAGATATCTACTTCATTCAGGCCATCATAAGTAGGCAGATTTCTTACCTCTTACCACACACAACATAATGATCGGGTCATCATGTTGCAATTCAGCGTAGTTACTTCATGTAACCGTTTCTGTCAGCATTCTATTTCTTCATCGGAGTCCGAAGTGTAGGAACTCTCATGATCCCAAGTAATTCATCCATCCGCGGAGGGATTCACCCAATCTTGGTCTCGCGCTGTTATCTTATAGATACAGTCTAGGTCGTCTTCACTCTCTTAATCGCGGACTGGTTCAGTATAGCACAATCCTTCAGCAGGATTGAGGGGTACTATTAACTGCAATGATTTTTTCTCAAAGATCATCTTTCGCTTCTTCAGATTGATTACCCCATTTATATCACTGGCCAGTCAATTCCCAGGAGCACAGGATAGGGATTGTTGTCATCCACTATCTCTATTACTTCAAAATCAGCCAGTGTGCTCACTCCCTCAATATCCATGGTCACCCCCTACAACCGCCCCATGGGGATGATCTTCTGCTTATTTGCCATCCTTAGCTGAATCGGAGACCATTGCAACGCAGGTCTCCCTATTCGCTCCCAAGTCTGCTTTGGTAAGACATTCGCATCTGACCCGAGGTCCAAAATGACCTAATCCATTTCATACTCTCTTATCTATGCGGTCAGTCTCATCTCCCATCCCGTCCTTGTTTTATGCTTGCCAATATTTCGTACTACGTGTGGCTCACCCGGCGCAGTTCCAGGGCATCTATTGATGATCTCTTGTAACCCTTTCACAGCCTTAATATCGCACAGTAACTTCATACAGGTCTCCAGGAAAGTTGTGAGAATAGAGGGGTCCATCTCTTGCTTAGGTTTATCCTTGCTTCCTGAGGTGGAGGCCTGAGCGAAGCTCTTCTTAGCTTCCCTGAAGGCTTTGTGTGCGCACTCCAAATCGAACTCAGCCTCCTTTACAGGAGCTTTGCGAACCCATGTACTGTCTTTTAGTTGTTTCCCCTTGTCATCTCCTGTCGTGATTCCACTTCTGAGCACTATATTTACGTTCGGATCTTCCTCACGTGGCTTAGACCTCATCATTTACAGGTTCTGAGTTGGCAGAGTTGGTAGTGCCCCTTGTCACATATCCTAGCTATTAGCGTAGGACAGTATTCCGTTTCATGATCAAACATCTTGCAATACTTGCACGACGGATGCGTTGGATTAGTGCAATCGCGGGAATAATGTATTGGTCCTCCGTAACTGTAGCAAATCAATTGTCCTCAACCTCTGCTAGGTCCTCCTCCTCCTCGACCTCTTCCACGCCAATGAAATCCTATCCGCGCCATCCCCATGCTCAGGTTAAGGGGCCGCGTTTCAGCCTGAACTCTATAGGCGGGAGTTCTATCCATCATCAGTTCATAGCTCCTATAAGTACGCTCATCATGCCCTACTGACCTACAAAAGTTGTAGAACAGCTGTTACGGTGTCTGTACAAACTTCTATAGCAAGTGACAGTTCTCCATGACATGTTTTCCAGCTACCTGACAGATAGCGCACCATAATGCAGGCCTCGCGCTAGGTCATGCCTAAGCTTCGGGCCTTAAAGGCATCAGTCCTCCTACAATATAGTTTGCAAAGACTGGGCAATGGTCTTTGTCATGACCCTGACTCTTTCATTTCAAGCACCATACCTCCTTGTGTACCTCAAGTCAAATCGTCTTGTCCTGCTTCATACTTTACATCTCAAGGCACAGATTCTTTAGCTGCGCATGGATCTCCTAAACTCCTAGATTTGGATCTTGCATCAGAGTTTCATGTAGTCTCATGGCAATCTCCAAGGCCTCCGCTTGAGTGGTTATCTTCTGCTGCAACATCGCACTCCTTAAGTGTTGTAGTAGTGAAGCCACAAACCACTCGCGATGTTGTCCATCTGTCAAATTCATGTTGGCTTCACGGATTGTACATTTCAGCCTTTGATCTAGTTCCCAAGGCGTCTCGCCTGGTTGCATCGTGATTTCTTTGAATCCCACAATCGACTGTGCCTCAGATTTAGGCCTACTAAATTCCCTATTCAGTGTTGCCTGGATGTCTGCCACTCCAGCATTCAGGTTATCGTTAGAGTACTTAATATACCAGGTTAGCATGCGGTCTTGCAGAGCACTAACCAGTGTCGCCTTATTTATATGATCATCTGTAACACCTTGAGCTTCCCATACAGCCCTCACAACGAACCAGAATTGATCCGGGTCCTCATTTCCCAAGCCTTTGAACAAAGGAAACTTCACTGTATTTTCCATACTGAACCACGGTGGAGGTGGAGGTGGAGGTGGTACGGGTGAAGTTGGAGGCGGTGTGGGCAGAGGTGGTATTTGCAGGAATCCTTGTCTTATTAACTGAATAGCACTTCGCGGAGAAACCTTTGCTATACCTTCTTCGTCACCTCGTGGAGGTGAATTCAAGGGACTATACTCCGGACCCTTTTTCTGTCATTCCTGTAATTTTTTCCACTCTGCGTAGTCCCAAACATCAAGGTAGTTGCATGACCCATTTTTCGCACAATAGCATTTTAATCCAGGTATTCAGATATTTTACATACTTACCTCGCAGTCCTTTGAAGAAGTGTCACTCCACCTCGTTGTAGCTAACTGAGGTGTCAACCATGAATTTAGTCACAAATACTCCTATGACATTATCGAGCCAATGATCGACAGCGTGGGAAATCTTATCCTCCGATGCTTCCAACATTCGCACTAGCTACGGGGTCCACACAATAGGACCGTCAAGTTTCCACCTTCCTTGGTTATTTGCTAGCTTCGCAATCCACTTGTATATCTCAATAGGGAAGGAGCAGAAAAATATCTCGTGGATCTCTGTATACAGGTATCTGTCCAACCACTGTTCTTTGTCAATCGCGGGTTTTTATTCTCCTGTGTCGCGAATTCGTGGATCTTTATATCCAACCAGTCTCCAATCTCCTTCTTAGTTGGATTCTAGTGATACGACATCACATATCTCTTATGTAGATTCTGGTCTCGGCAACAGAACCATTTGTTGGCTTGAGGGGGCCTAACCCAGGTTCAGCGTTAATTAGCCAAATAAATCCCTACACTACTGGCCCTTTTGGCATCAGCCCGTGGAGCGCGGACCGAAGTCTCACCTAAAGCAATATGGGGGGATGTTGGAACCAATTTTCTGCACCCTGAGATGGTTGTGATGTCGTTTGATTTCTTCTATCCCTGCCCTCGCGCAAGTGGCTTCGCTTTAGGGCTTGCAAGACAAACCCTCTATTCCGGCCTTCAATATCTTCGCAAAAGTATACGATCGACCTTCCCGCAGGCCTAACTCGTGGCTTAGGTGCTTTCGCGTTGCTATGGCAGTGTGTCGTGCAGATTCCCCAATTATCCTAAGTGATTGGCTTATCTCGTCAAATACTTAAAGTTAACAACGTGTAAGCAGATATTTGTAATTGCGTTCAATTATTCAATGTAATTTCATTCATTCGCACATCATATAAGCATAATAAAGGAAATTCATACATACAATATCCAAACGCATCAACAGAACAAAGACACAGAAATTGCAGAATAAATGCTTTTATTAATATCTTCCAAGTGTTTATAGACTCTATTCACCCTGCGCACACAACTGCAAGGGTTTGCGCACTTAGTTTTGGACTTCTACCCTAGGCCTCTGCGCATTCAGCTGCAGAGCCTCTACCTATGCTACGACCCAAGACTTAGACGTCTTCTTCAGAGTTATCACTCTATTACATGATCTGCCATTCTATTCATCGATTGCCCTAACTACTTAGAGCTTAGCTCTTTTTATACAATCCCATGGTCCGTGGGCCATGGGTAGGTCTCTTACAACTGACTTTACTTTACAAAACTAAAGGTGAAATACCCTTTTTGACACATAACACCTTCACGCTACGAGACCACAAAATGTGGAGTCTTTACAATTATATTACAAAAATTGACTTAAATATATGGGCTTTTAGCCCCAAAACTACCCTAGGGGGGTCTTGCTCCCAACAAGTCTTCTTAGATATGAAAGTAAAACTGAATGTATAAGGAGTTTATGTCTGGTTGATTAATTGATTAAGTGCGAAGGGTTGTCTCTGCTACTGACTGTCCAAATCTCTGTAAATTGTCAATAAATGTTCAGAATATTACTGGTTGGTACAAATCTGATTCAAAAGTTTTTATGATTCAGTAGTTTTGAAGGTATACGCAGGTTTTGTTAAAGGAAGTAGCGTATACACGCAAGTTGGGTTCAGTAAAGTAGCATATACATTCTGATGTATGATTTTTGAGGTTGCAGCTGGTTCTAAATGATGATGCAGGTTTCTAGGTTTAGCATAGTGTTTTGGTGATAGTGATCTGACTGTTCAAATTAATTGATTGTTGGTTGGTGCAGTTTGAAATTTTTTTATGGGTCCAGTATGAAAATTTGATGAAACGTGGCTTTCATACCATGTTGTTGTGTACCAAGAGTATCGATTCTGAAAATTAATGAAACGTGGTCCCTAGAGGAAGAGAGAAGGTCATAGCCTTCTGTAGGCTAGCGCCTACGTACTAGTAAACATATCGGCCAGTACAATAGCCAGGGGGTTGGATCTCCCTTCTAGTAGAAGCTAGAGTCTTCTGCAGGTGGGTGCCTGCGTACTGGTATGAGTCTGCACCAGTACAAGATTGTAAACATGTTTTTCTTATATTAAAAGAAGACGGAGACAACAACAGTAGGTGGTTTTTCTCCCGCATTGGGTTTCCACCTTAAATCTTGGTGTTCATGTGTGTTGTCTATGTGTGATTGCTTATTTTGTTATTACTGCACATGGTTACTATTTAAATGGTTAATTAAGTACTGATGCACTGATTAAAGATCAACATATGATGAATTAACTGAATCATAAGTTCACTAGATATACATTGATTGCCTTAAGAATAGATGTGTGCACACGCGAGTTCCATTCACTGAAGTAGCATATATAAATTTGATTATGAAAAGAAAAAGTTAGTAAATTGATAATACTGATTCACCCCCCCCCCCCCCTAGTATAATTTCCAACAAAATGCTCCCGGAAAAACTACTTTTGCACCAACAGGAGGTGGTTTTATCTCTAAAGGGAGACTATTAGAGAGTTTTTTAAATATTTTGATAATTTTGGCAACTTCTTCATCTAGTTTTCTCTTTATTGTGTTGAATTTAGTCAAGAAATATACATGATCCTTCTTTTCTCCCCATATTTGTATAAAATAATTCTCCAATTCCTCCCATATATTGATTGAATTCTCAAGGAGGGTTTTGAACCACTTTATTTCTTCTCCATCCAATGATTGTACAAATAATGTCATTATAACGTCAAGATACTCCACATTTAGGTTTTTTGCAAAAGCACAGAAAGTCGCTATATGTTTTTTCTGCTATAACCTCATCTTCTCCTGTAAACCTTGGCAGCAACTTCAAATAATCTTGAGGCATGGAATTCATAGGTTGGGGGAGATTGAGAGGAGCATAGTGATTTAAAAGAAAACCCAGAATCACCATATTCTTATTTTGGAAGGGAAGAGGAGGATTTCTTGCTTGAAACACAAAGGGAGATGGTGAAACCACAGATATAGGAACTAGATGAGAAATTTCAGGAACAACTTGGTGTGAAGCAGAAAAATCAACAATTTTAATTTCTTCAACCTCTGAAATTGTTGCAAAAGAGAAAAAAACAGATTCAAATGGTATTTCTTCAAGAGTAGGTTCAGGAAACAAGAATTGAGGAGAAATAGAACTACTTTCAAAAAAATCCAATTTTTTGTGATTTATTTTGGATGAAGAATTTTGGAATATTGAGACAGAGAAATAGTACCAAGAGCAGAAAAAGTATGACTTGGAGTGCTTGGGGTCTTTTGTCTCCAAACCCTTTTCTCAGGATCATATAAAATTGGGGCTTTTCGTTGTGAGGTGTCTAACATCGTGTGAGGCCTTTTGGAGCCAGAACTGCTACTTTTATTCTCACTTGGTGAGAAAACTAAGCCAGCACACTTTCTTTTCTCGCCAAACAAAGAATCGTTTTCAAAAGAAGCCCAAGGAAAATTAACTTTGCTCTTCACTCCCTGGCAATGATGCCAAAAGGTGTTGTAACCCTAGAGACAACCTCTGGCTGAGAAGAGGTTAGTGCCTAGGACATCTATACAAAAAGATAATAAATATTGCTTGTTGTCCCATTATGATTATTCAGAGATGATTTTCACTGGTAATGCAGAGGAAAACTTCTTGAAATAGAAATACTTCTTAGGGTGGCCTCACTGACTATGAAAATGAATTAAAAGTTGTAGCAGGGTGAGAAATAGAAAAATGGAAGGTTCAGAACAAAAGGTTGCAACTACAGAATCTTTTATTTAAACCTTAGTAGAATGCATGAGAGACTTAGAGAATGTATGTATGTGTGGAAAAATGGAGCGCAATTTTAAGGTTATTTGATTAAAATTTACAGGTATTGTGAGCAAAGTAAATTTGTATTATAAAAATAACCAACAGCTTCATAACATTTTTCCAAAAGAAGAGGAAACAATAAATGACTTACAATAGCGGGAAACACATATCATATCCAAAAATCAGTTTGGAATCATCCAGGAAGCTTTTATTAAACTCAAGAAAATATAACACATTACACAACAACTTTTTCTCTCTCTAAAGTCAAAATTTGGAACCCCAAAAATGGTTCTCCAAAGTATTTTTGTAGTGACATTACAAAGATGACAGTTATAAAAATTGTTAACTGCCATAAACTGTTTAAACTATTTTAAAAATTACTCTAAGCCCTATTCAGTCTTCCTAAGGACTTAAAACTTCAAAAATTAAAATATATTGACTCAAAATTACAATATATAATATCTTTTGGAATATTTCATGAAAGAAACTATGTGGTTGATTTTCATTGGATGACTTGTGATTTTTGAGCAAGCTCGCTTGTAGAAGGTCCAGGTTCAGCTGCTTCACTTGGTGACATCAATGCTCTGCACTTTTTCCATATTGATAAGTCTGAACTTGGGCACTTGATAAACCTTACATAAGCCATCATGAAATTAGTAATTCGGTTGTAGGTAGGTTTCTCTATGAAGAGGGTTTTGAATAACGATAGAAATTGGAAATCTCTCTACAAATAATTCACAATGGTAGAACCCTTCAATATTGTTGTTTTCTCATGTGAAGAATCAATCTTCCTTTTTTCCTTGATCAACAGTGTCTCATATGTCTCCCAGGGGAGCAGATTACCTTGTTGATCCCAACATGAGGGCAATCCTGCCCTGATCCTTTTGTCAAAGTATGTATTGAATTTCAAAACAGATTGCTTGATCTCTCCCAACTTTGCCTCTGTATTTTTTCTATAAATATTCTTCTGTACCATTTTATTTATTTCCAGAACAAGAGTTGTTTTGTCTTCAATCTCCATAGTTCTTAATTCTTGAGATGATTTAGAATTAAGAAAATCAATCATTTTCTTTGCTAACTGGGCACTTTGTTGGGATTTTTCTTTACTAGAAGCAATGATCACTTCTAAATCTCTGACAATGGTTTTCTCTTCTGCCATAATCAACATATAATCCCAGATTACTTTCACCTGTTGAATGATGTCATTCCAAATTATCTCCCTAGCCTGTATCAGAGACATATTTCCTTTCAGCTTCTCCTTTAGTTCTTTGATCTCATCACATGTTGTCTGATAGTTTTTCTGATGTTGTGATGCACTTTCCTTTTCCATATTCAACTATCTCTCTTTAATCTTCAAATGCTCTTTAGTGTCATCCAGACTCTTATGGATTTTCTTCATTTCATCCTTTGAAATATTTAATTATATTATGACCCTAGTAATTTTATCAGCAGGGTCTTCAGAATCTGGTTGCACAACAATTGTGCATACATGAGTATTTATTTTCTGTTGCAAGTTTGCATTCAATTCTCTCAAAGTGGCCACTTCCTTATTCCTTTCAAGTAATTCCTGAGTTGTGAGATCCTTCTCTTTTTCTGATCCGGACTTAAACAGGAACGCAACAAATTACAGAGATAACCATATACACAAAGATGCAGCGGAAATAATACTTCATTTCATTAATGGAAAATACTGAAATATGCTTACAACCAGAAATGGAAAATAAACTAGCTAGGGCGATGGTAGCTTATCTCTGAGAAGAGATGTGTGGCTACATGCCTCTGAACTGTGTTACAATGAGGCTCGAAGGCCTATTTATTGCAATGGAAAACCCTTCACATTCCAAAACCTAACCCTAGAAGATGAAACGCCAAATTGTGGGCCACGTTTTTTGGTAAGTTGGTACATCAACTTCCCGGGGTCGCGAATTGGTCATATTATCTCCGTTTGACGTGCATGATAGCCCGTTGGAAAGATTTCTCTGAGGACTACCACGGAAAAGGTGATTTTTTGGACAGAAAAATCGCTAGCGGCAGATTTCCCAAAAAACGTCGTTTAGGGCCTCAAAACGGCTCTGGAAGTTTAGGACCCGAAAAACCGCTAAAAATAGTAAACTGTGCTAAAAATAAATAAATAAATAAATAAACCTAAAAGAAGCACTAGAGGGGATCCAAGTGGAATTAGCGAGTGGCCACCAATATCTACCTGGATCATTCCTCCCCCCTTAGGAAGCAAAGGTCCCCATTGTGTTGAGTTCCTCCATGAGATGAGGGAACTTCTGCTGCACTTGGTCCCTTGTGAGCCACTTGCCCTGGTGAAGGAGTTGTCCTGCTTTGACAACTCGATACAGTTGGATATTCTGCTGGCGAGTGTGCTTGATCTGTGTGTCCATGATCCGATCAGTTGCAGCTTGTTACATGCAAGCTGGATTTAACTCTGTGGGTGTGAGTTGTTCTACAATGTCGGACGTGTCCAGTAATGGTGGAAAGTATGGCCGAAGGCGGTCGACATTGAACACCGGGTGCAGGCCAAGGAATGGAGGAATGTTGAGCTCAAATGCATTGTCTCCCACGACCTTGGTAATGGTGTAAGGACCATATCGGAGTGGTCTGAGTTTTCGATAGGCTCCGGTAAGGCGTTCCTTTTGCAAATGCAACCAGACTTTGTCACCCACTTGAAACTTGTGTGGCACCCGATGTTGATCATGTCGTTGCTTGTACTTAGCATTTGATTTCTCCAGAATGTCATGGACCTGCTGGAAAATATGTTGGATGTGCTCAATGAAGTTGTTTTCCTTATCTGTTTCGGACTGGACATGAGCAGAATCTACGTGAGTAGCTACAAATGGCATGGCCACATCGATGGGACATAATGGCTGGAATCCCAAGCCCACTTGAAAGGGGTTGTGGTCAGTCGAGCTGTGGAGAGCCCGGTTGTAGCTGTGTTGAACATAGGGGAGGCTCTCGTCCCATGTGCGTGGATGCTTTGAGTTGTACATGCGCAAAATGTGTACGATCATCCTGTTGACAACCTCTGTCTGGCCATTAGTTTGAGGATGGAAGGTTGTGGACTTAGTGAGTTTGGTGTTCAGCATCGACCAGAGACTAGACCAAAATGTACTGAGGAACCTATTGTCCCGATCTGAGATGATAGACTGTGGGATCCCAAAGTGTACCCACACTCATTCAAAGAAGATTTTAGTAGTGGCTTCTGCTGTGATATTCTTCTTGTAGGCCGCCATAATGGCCATCTTTGAGAACCTGTCGACGAACACAAAAACACAGTCATTTCCTTGCTTAGTGGAAGGAAGGCCTGACATGTAATCCATGGAGATGGATTCCCAAGGCCGACTAGGGGTAGGCAGCGGGGTATAGAGGCCTTGCTTCTTGATGGTCGGTTTGGCAATGGCGCAGGCAGTGCATGATCTGATGTACTTCTCGACATCCTGTCGAAGATTCGGCCAATAGAAATACTTCTGCAGTACTGCCACCGTTTTTTCGACCCCAAAATGCCCAACAGCCCGACTGTAGTGTGCTTCCCAAATCATCTTGGCACGCTCGCTTGAAGGAACACAAAGGTGACCCAGGTGGCATAACAGGCCGTCCTGAAGGTGAAAATCTCGAACATGTTGACCCTCCAAGAGGGTCTAGTATGTGTGGCCGAATTCTGGGTCACTTTTGTAGACCAGTGGCCAATCAAAAGTCTCGTGGCCACAAGAGTTGAGCATGGTGGTTAACGCCATGATCGGTGGTCAACTGAGGCAATCTGTAACATTATTAGTGCTACCCTTCTTATACTTGATATTCAAATGGAACTGTTGCAGGTATGTGGACCACTTCTGATGGCGATCATTCTACAATTTCCCTTGGGTCTGTATGAACTGCAGGGGTCGGTGGTCTGTGTGGATGACTATTTCCTTCCCCAAAATGTAATGCTTCCATTGTCGGCAGGCCTGCACAATGGAATACATCTCTTTATCATAAGTGGGATACTTCCGGACTATGTCTGAAAGTGTTTCACTGTGATATGCCACTGGATGCCCGTGTTGAGTAAGGACTACCCCAATAGCATAGTCAGAGGCATCTGTCTCGACCTCAAATGGTTGTTGTAAATCTGGTAACGCGAGCACTGGTGTCGTGTAAAGTGATCTTTCAACTCTATGAATGCCTTCTGTTGAGATTCAGACCAAAAGAATTTTGCTTCCGCTCCTCCCTTGGTGACTTGACTCAAAGGCCAAGTGATATGAGAAAACCCCAACACGAACCTGCGGTAGAAGTTGGCAAGACCTAGAAACCTGCGGAGCTTTGTCAAAGTGCTTGGAGATGGCCAATCCTGAATGACTTGGATCTTGGTTGGATCCACATGCACCCCCTGTTCATCAATAATGTATCCTAGATACTGAACCTGGGTCATGCCAAAAGTGCATTTCTCCAAATTGGCACATAGCTTGTGTTGCCGCAGTGTTTGGAGAACCTGCTGGATGTGGTGGAGGTGCTCTTCCCAACTCTGGCTGAAGATTAGAATGTCATCCAAGTATACCACTACAAATGAGTTGGCGAATGGCCGCAATATGTCATCCATTAGCCTCATGAAGGTTGCAGGAGCATTCGTCAACCCGAAAGGCATAACCAACCATTCGAAAAGGCCCTCCTTGGCTTTGAAGGCAGTCTTCCACACATCAAAGCGTTTGATTGGTACCTGGTGATATCCTGACTTCAGATCGATCTTGCTGAAATATTTTGCCCCCTTTAGTTGGTCCAGGAGGTCATCAATCCGCGGGATCGGGTACCTATTACGGACAGTGATCTTTTTCAGCGCCTGATAATCAATACAGAGTCTCCAAGTCCCATCCTTCTTCTGTACCAACGCAATTGGGCTCCCGCAAGGTGATGAACTCGGACGGATGTGGCCTTTCTACAGCAGCTCCTGAATCTGCTTCTTGATTTCATCGTTCTCTCGAACGGAGCGCTGATAAATTGGTCCATTGGATAGCGGCGCACCTGGGGTCAGATCGATGGAGTGCTTGACCTGACAGTGCAGAGGAATCCCTACGGGGGAGGTGAAGATGTCCGCATACTCCTCCATGACCTTGTCCATCTGTAGTTGTCATGCAGAGGGGCCCTGTCTAGAGGTTGTGGCCACCATCTTCTTCTTTCCTTGAGGGCATATCATCAAGAAAACAAATTTTCCAGTTTTGGAAATGAGCTTACTGCATTGTTTTGCAGTAATCAAAGAGATGGCAGTAGGCGGTGCTACCTCTGGTATCCTATACAACTGATTTTCCAATGTAATAATAACAGCGCGGGGCCTTGATTCATACACAACATGTCGCTTCCACAAGTATGGTTGTCCTAATAATACATCACAAACTTCAAGGGGATCAATGTCACACAATACCTCATCTATGAAGGGCTTGATGTTGTATGGAAGGCGACACTGTTGGCTCACGCGAAGATCCCGTCCTTGGTGCAGCCACCCGATGGTGTACGGTTGTGGATGTGTTGTGGTCGGTAAGCCCAACCGCTTCACAACCTCTACCGAAATGAGGTTCTTTTGGCTCCCACTATCGACAATGAACTGTAGCGGGGAGCCCTTTACCCACATCTGGGAGTGGAAGAGACGCTCCTCCTCCTCTGGATCTTCGGGTTCATTTTTCTGGATCTTGGCAGTAGCAATAGTGGCGTTGGGATCCGCATCAATGATCTGCTTCCCTTTGTCATTCCCCTTGTCAGGTTCTGACTCAGAGTTGGAACATGCATCTGATTCTGAAACCTTTAGCTCAGCCACCAGTGACTGCTTGGCCCAACACTCACTTGTGTTGTGAGTGGAGCTCTTATGGAACTCACACCATTTTCTCGTGTCCTTTTTTGGCTTTGCGGCACTATTCTTTGCTTGTAGCTTTTGCGGGTTGTCTTGGGCTGCCCCGCCTTGGCTTTGTCCTTTGTTCTGTGGTTTAGGGGCACCTTTCCCTTGCTTTGGATTCGCAGATCCAAAGTCTCGCTTCTTTTGTTTAAATTTCTGCTCGATCTTGACGGCATATTGGTATGCTATGTCGAGCGAGGAGATGTTCAGGAATTCTATTTCTTCCTGGATGTACTTGTGCAGGTAGCCGTGGTATTTGAGTATCAAATACTGCTCTGAATCCTTGATACCCAACTTCGTGCGAAGGGTATGGAAAATATTGGTGAACTCCAGCACATCTTGATCCCTTCCCTGCCGCAGCGTGGTCCACTTTATGTATTCATCCTCATAGCTTCCAACATGGTAGTATTGCTCCTTAATGGCATCCCGGAATGAATTCCAGGTGGGTGCGGCTGAAAATAGTGAGCCTGTACTTTCATCCTTCTACTCGCAGTAGGTTTCCCACCAGTCCTTAACGTGTGGGGCTGCTTTGAGAAGAGCGAGAACAATCTTTTCCCGACTCGAAAATTCATGAACAGAAAAATAACCCTCTGGCAGATTTAACCATTTATCTATGGCATCTGCGTCTATCTGACCCTCGAATATGGGGATTTCAAAATTAACTTGTACCTTAAAGGGCGTGGCATTTCCAGAGTAGCTGCTGGAAGCCGATGCGTCATTTTTGGGTAGCCGCTGAAGGATTTGGGCAAAGTTGTCCATCATCGCGTTCCGTTGTCACTCGAGGGCTTCTTCGATCAATATTTTGATAGGATCTCCTGCTCCCTCGTCTTTCTTCTTATCCGCCATGGGAGGCCGTCGGGATTTACGAGGCTAGTCTTACAAAGGTTCGACCAGTTCAAGCCCTAACTCCTTATATCCCAACCTCGTTGGGGACATGCAAAGAAAAATAGAGAAAAAGCAGACCACTCTGATACCACAGATCCGGACTTAAACAGGAACGCAACAAATTACAGAGATAACCATATACACAAAGATGCAGCGGAAATAATACTTCATTTCATTAATGGAAAATACTGAAATATGCTTACAACCATAAATGGAAAATAAACCAGCTAGTGCGATGGTAGCTTATCTCTGAGAAGAGATATGTGGCTACATGCCTCTGAACTGTGTTACAATGAGGCTCGAAGGCCTATTTATTGTTGAGAAACAATGGAAAACCCTTCACATTCCAAAACCTAACCCTAGAAGATGAAACGCCAAATTGTGCATTTTTTGGTAAGTTGGTACATCAACTTCCCGGGGTCGTGAATTGGTCATATTATCTCCGTTTGAAGCGCATGATAGCCGGTTGGAAATATTTCTCCGAGGACAACAACATAAAAGGCAATTTTTTTGATAGAAAAATCGCTAGCGGTAGATTTCCCAAAAAACATCGTTTAGGGCCTCAAAACGGCTCCGGAAGTTTAGGACCCGAAAAACTGCTAAAAATAGTAAATTGTGCCATAATTAAGGAAACTGAAAAAAAAACTGAAAGAAGCACTAGAGGGGATCCAAGTGGAATTAGCGGGTGGCCACCAATATCCACTTGGATCATTTTCAACTTGAGCCACTTCTGGAGCCTTATGCTCAACTACAGGCAACTTCAACTTCTTCCTCAATGCTTGAATCTTTGATTCCCCCCCTGTAAAAGCTTTTGAACATCATATTTATCTTTCGAGTTTACCCCAAGCTTAACAATTAACTTCTTGAGTTCCTCATTCTGGGTATGTAAAGCTCTAGAATTGGATTTTTCTAATTTTAATTGATTTATTACCTTCCCCAATAAAGCTTCTTCTTTATTTGTTGCCAATGATGCCTTGCTTAAATCACTGTAAATAAGTTCCCCAGTTTTCCTATGCAGATTGATTTTGTCAGGCAATGGAATATCCTTTGCATCCACAGTTAAGTTTATAGTTTTGAATCCTGCTACAGAAGAAACTATCAAAGCAGAAGGATGAGAAAAAGAAAGTTTGAGTTGATTTATTTCTAAATCCATGGCTGACAGTAATTTGGTATGATACTATGATACTGATTGGGCTTCAAGCTGAGAAGCCACATTCTCCCTAATCTTTTTATTCTTCTCTTCAACCTATTCATATGACTCCTTCAAGGCAGTAATAGAGGTTTGTTCAGCTCCTTCAAGAATAGGAGAAGAAGGTGTGCATCTCACTTCTCCTAATTGTAATTGAAAACCAATTGAAGAAGATGAATTTTCTACCACGAGCTCAAATTCCTTTCCCTTGCCATGTAGTTTTTATTTCTTGGAACTGTGGCTGGTTTCTTCATCTAGATCAATGACCTCTTCAATTCCTCTCTTAAATCCTTTCTCTGCAGGGTGGGGAGTTTCAACCTCCATCCCATTTTGTGCTTCAAATTGACCACCATTAGCCAATTTTTCTATCTCAGGCCTTGATTCATGAATGTATGGAGCATAGGAATTCTCCACCCTTCTTCTTGAAATAATTTGATGAGGATCATAGGACCATTTGTCTCCTTGCTGAAAGTACATGTCTTGAAGCATTTTATCTACTTCCTCCATAGCCTATCTATTGTTTACAATAAAAGGCCCAACAATTTTGGGCAACTTGAATAAATACCCCTTCTTTGTTGGTACAAAAATAGTTTTATCTACATTTAAACTTTGTCTAATGAATTCCAATGCAAATAGTCTCATTGGTACAAAATATGGGAGTCTATAAGGGGCAACCTCTGCTCCATACAATCTAATTTCAACATAATCTTCAAACTGAAACCAGTCTCCTACTTTGACATCTTTGCTGAGCTATAAAAAGGATTGGGATTTTGACAAGAGACATGGTGGAACAAAGTTGTTTATGATAGAATAGACAACTGACATAAAAGAGGCAATGAAATATGGGAAACCCTCATAGTTAGGGTGACTTCGTACAATTTTGGTCCAATTCACCATTGATTGTTTTCTTTTATGAGAATCCATTATGTTCAAGCCCAAATGCATGAATCTTTCTACATGAACATAGAGGAATAAGTAAACCAACAAAGATGGGAATCTGAAGCAACCAGTAAGATTCAGGTTTGACAATTGAGAATTCACTAAACCCTCCCAAAAATTTGGTATATCAAGAGTCACTTCAGGTTGCATGACCAAACTAAACATTCCTATAATTGCACAATCAATAGTAGAAGTATTTTATTTCACCAAAACCTTGGTGATTAATTGCAAAATTGGTTGAACATCTTCAACAAAACTATCTAGGGGAAACACAATTTGTTCTAGAGATAAAATGTGTCCAACTGGCATAAGATGGAAATACAATTTGGCATAATCTCTTCTGGACAAGTTTTGGAAACCAGATACCAGGGTTTCTTTAGAAAAATAAGTATAATTCTCAAAGTGTGGAAAATCAAGGGCCTCGTGAATCAACAAGGCATAAACTTGGAAAATATTCTCCCTTGGTGAATTCATCACAAAACATTTCTGGGGATAAAGAGAAGAAGTCATCCAAGTGATAAATTATGGGAAGAAAAAGGTCTAAGGGACAATTACAAAGAATAATCTTGACTTTACAACTCTAGAATATACAGGGGACTCTATTTGACCAACGAGGATGTTCTGATGCAGTTCCATCAAGTTTAGTGTGTAGATAGGGTCATGAATGTTGCTTTCAGTGTCCATAAGAGGAATGTGGGTTGCAAAACCCGTCATAGAGACTTTCTTTGACATTTTTGAATAATTGAACAAGTGTACACTGTGGATAAATACATGGTAAACTTTAGCTAACGTTGGACTTTGAAATTGACAAGCCGGCTGATGCAAGTGTACTTTGGTACGCTCCAACACCAACAACAAATAAATAGATTATGAATGTAAAAATGGGATTTTATGGGTAAACGAGGAAAACATCTAAGGGAAAAAAAATGAAATTTAATGTGGAAGGGACAAATGTACGACATGGTATCATATTTGTGACATAGGGATGATGACGTGGGGTGTCAGGTGACATGGTATTAATCCCGCTCACTTGTTAAAACATGCTCGCTTTCTGTAGAATCCAGTGAAATCCACTTACCACCCACTGGAGCGCCCATGATGGTAAGCAGTCCCATTGGCTAGTGGTGACGTAGATGATCATGATCGTTGATCACATAAAATTTTTTTTACCGCCAAACCGTTTATGGGGGAACCAACATCGATAACCTCTGCATTGTTTGTGTTGTCAGGTTTCTTCAGTGGGGGAAGCCCGTGGAATTGATGATATCGCGCTTTAAACTTGCCCAATAATTAACACTTGCTTTTCTTCGTCGAGTCCCACTAGCAACATAAAAGTTTATTTAATCCTACAGAAGCTTCAACGCGACATTAATCCCATTTATTGAAAATAAGCCACCATCCAAATAATTTTAATTTTTCTTTTATGGGATTTTTGGTGTTTTTGAGATATATGGTTTTTTTTCTTTTGCATTTTGTACATAGTGAAAGACGAGCTACAACAAGTTCTTTGCTTGGAATCGGGGAGTCTTTGTGAGTTATTTCCTGGATCTAGCAGAGGTATTGTTGAGGTGGTTAGTAGCCACAATGTTGCTGTGGTGTGGAGGTTGAGGTGTGGTTGGTCTTGTCGGTCGCAACTTCAGGTGGTCGACAGGCAAGGTATAGCTAATGGGGTGTGATCTGGGTAGGGAAAGCACTTGGTGTGGTCAACTGCAATGATATGTCAACGAGAGCATCCCTGTTGTGGTGGCAGACGTCGTGGACAACCTAGTGCACGGGCTGACAGGGGGGAAGTCCTCAACAAGGAAGAGGCAGGAGGTGTTGACGTGGGAGGGGAGGTTACCCATGCCCCAACGCATTCACCGGGCCATGTGGAACAACCACCTTCTCTAGACACAATTACAAAATAACTTCAAGACATCGAGTCCAACCTAGACATACTTTGTGAGCATAGGTATGAGGATATGAATGTGATCGTGGCATACATCGATGATGTGCAATATGGTCATAATGAGATCCTAGAATAGTTGGCTTCCATGAGGCACAATCAATGCCGCAACAATGAAAGAATGAAAGAAATTGAAGCATGCTTGACCCATATTGATTATCATATGCATGAATATTGTGGCCCTCTAGCTGATCTGGGTAATCAAGCTCGAAATCCCCTCCTTAAGATGAAATTCACAGGTTGTGTTTTATTTTGTATGTTATTTGGAACATATGGCCAATTTGTCCATGGAATACATGTAATGACTGGCCATACCTCTTATGCTTTTTTATGACTCTCATTGCAAAGAAATCTGGTCGCAATGAGGTGGGGAGAGTCGAAGGCCACCTAAATGTAAGCAACTCTTTCTTAATAATATAATGAATCTTTGCTGACTTACAACAAACAAACAAAAAAATCACTACTGTCTTTTGGTCCCCGAATAGCGGTGGGTCGAATGAGTGACACAGGGTAGACGAAGCCACGCTGGCTAGCGGAGGGCCAATTCGGCCCTCCGCAAGCTAGGGGCCGAATGGTCACCACAGGGCCGACAAATCAGCGTCCTTGCGACAATCATTTGGCCCTCGACTAGCGAAGGGCTAATTCCCGGAATTGGCCCTTCGCTAGCTGAGGTTCGAAGGGCCGACGAAGGGGGATTGATTTTTTATTTTTATTTTTTTCGAATATATATATATATATATATATATATATATATATATAGATATAGGGTTGCTAGTTGGGAATCAACACAAACTGCAAGAAAAAATAAAATAAAACAAAATAATAAAGATGTAAAATATAAAACAAAACAAAAATTAAAACTAAAAAAAATAATAACAAGTAAATAAAAAAAGATATATTAAAACATAAAATTAAAATTAAAAATTAAAAAAAAAAAATGTAATATATATATATATGAAAAACAAAAGAAAACATAATTTTAATTTTATGTTTTAACATATTTTTTTACTTACTTGTTATTATTTGTTTTAGTTTTAGTTTTTGTTCTGTTTTGTATTTTTCATATTTATTATTTCGTTTTATTTTATTTTTCTTGTGGTCCGTGTCGATTCTCAACTAGCAACCCAACCCCATTATGTGTTAATTTGATAGTTAATTTTAATTTTTTCGTTATAATGGATCAAGTCCGCCCCCACAATATGTCAATTTCTTTTTTTTTCTCAACAACACTAACTAATTTATATTATTATATACAGGTGAACTTTACATCCAAAAAAGACTGTCTGCCCAGGGCCAACTGTGGCTTCTTGGGTGACTCTATCATTCTCAGACTTCTGCCTCGCAGGGCGATATATCCAGACTAGATCAATATTCATGACTCGGTGATATTTCAATGTTGCATCAAAACGGCCCACGCAGGGGCATCCCACAAAACACACAACCCAGAAAGACTGTAGACGCCGAGAACATAACACAGAACAGACAAGAAACAAGCATAGACATAAGACGTATACCAGACATAAGACGCCAAACCCATACCATGACTCAGAACAGGAAGGAAACAAACCAAAACATAAGGCGAAAACCTGATATCAACCAAGACCCCGTACCCGACCTGAGCGAAGGAAGCCAATGCGAGGGTGTGCCGCTGTGCGTTAGTCCTCTGGTTTTTCTTCCAGAATTCTACACCATCCTTGTCCCTCTGGGATGCCATCCCACACAGCCATGGGATCCTGCGCGGGGGCTGGCAACTCTTGTTCTCGAGCTCGGAAGGGGGCTTGCTGAGGCTCCCTCTCTGAATTATCCTGTGCATTCGATGGCTCCCCCATTGGGCGCTTCCCCTTGTTGCTCTCTGAACGATCCTCAGCAGGTACCAGTGGCGGTCCTTCCTCATTCTCCTCAGGAATTTTGGTGAAAAGCACTGAGATGTGTGCATTGATTCCAGCATTGTCCCTGGAGCTACCCAGTGTAAAAATGACTGAGCTAAACGCTGGGAGCATGGGTGCTCCATCATTAGAGCTACCAGCTTCCAGAAACTGACTAGTTGGAATTGGGGTGGCTCCTGCCCTTCTGTAACAATAGCAGCAGCAGCAGTGATGGTGGACATCCGCTGCAGGGGGACGAGAGGATTCTCCATGCCCTGAGCCTCTTCTGCAAGGCATCCTTTCTCGCAGCCGCACCATGGAATCCTCAAATTCCTTATCCTGTTCCAGAGCAGAGGAGGGCCTGCTGTTGTTGCGTTCCCTTCCTGAAACTTGCTGTCCCCAAATTGGGTCGAAGCTGAGCTCAATTGAGCATAGACAAAGACCAGTAAAAACAAGCATGGAGCGGACCGCGTCCGAGCTCTCAGCAACCAAATCACAGCATCTACGCTCAGAGTTCTGAGTATCCTTCTCGTCACACTGAACTCCGCTCCCCAACATTCCATCATTCTTAAACCCATTATCATTCCATCGGAACTTGCCCGCATTGAATGCGCTCTGCAGGTTTGCCATCGCCACCAGCGCCCTCATTAAGACTGCCCTTATGCTTCACTCGGCCTGCAGTCTCGGCGGCGAGAGGCATTGAAGGCCCCTAATCCTCACGTGGCAGCCCATGCTGGGCATGTGGCTCGCCATTAACTAACTTAATGACACCCACATCCGGGGCACAATATGTCAATTTCAAGGTTAATTTTTAAGTTTTCATTGCAATGGCTTAAGTTTGCCTACACTGCATGTTAATTTGATGGTTGATTTTTAATGTCAAGTTATCTTAGGCTAAGATTTTAAAATAACTATAATTTTAGCAGTTAAAAAAGAAATTACTCTTAGTATAATGACTCTTTTCTATATGTGTTCATTTTTAAAGTTTTTTTTAGTCATATACTTTTTCCATAATGCCATGGTTGAAATATGTTGAAAACTAAATGTTTTCTGTAGTCATGATATTTGGTTTTGATTCCATGGTTGAAAAGTTGTCAAAATTTTAAAGTTTTTGAGTCATGATATTGTATCTTTAATGCTCTCGTTGAAAATAGTTATAAGTATTTTATATTTAACGCCATGGTTGAAAATTGTTGGAATTTTAAAGTTATTCAGAGACATGATTTTTATCTTTAATGCCATGCTTGAAAATTGTTGGAATTTTAAGGTTTTTCGGAGTCTTGATATTTTATCTTTAATGTCATTGCTAAAAAAAGTTGAAAAATTACCCCAAAAAAATTCATTGTTCCAGCATCAACACTTTCTGTTTTCAAGGTTTTTTGCGCAAAAAAAATTGGTCTTCACTGCCATTTTTAAAAAATGTTGAAAATTTACCTCGAAAAAAAAAAATTTGTTCTAACATACACACTTTTTGTTTTCGGACTGTTTTTTCATTTTTTTTGGCTAGAGTTCTTATTTTGAGGTTACAGTTCCCGTTTGAATGGTAACTTTTTTTAATGAATGGATAATGACTAGCCAAGATTCATGGAGGTCCTGAAACATTCTTCCAAGAAAAAAGATCATTTGTTGGTACGAATCCACTATCTACATGTACTGGTTAGATCTACCTCTTGTATGCCTCAAGTTTGGAATCCATTTTGTCCATTCCATTAACACCTCAGTATCAGAGAGGGAGGTTTTGTGGGGTGATGCCTCTCGTTCCACCTAGGTTTTTTTTGTTTGTATATGATCTGATGTAAGTTCTTGATAGAGTGAAGCAAACCCTACTATATGGTGAGGTAACCAAGAGTTACCTCGTTGGTCTCCTCTTGATAATAAGTGGCCCCATGTATGACACATTCCCTTTAACATGGCATGGTTGTTTAACCTACAACTAGTCTAGCGATGAATCACACTTCCTCCTAGTGAAGATCGAAGGTCAGTTATTGACCACACCCTTCACTACGAAGAACTAGACCCCAATGCCTGCAACCCCATAAGATAATGGTATCTATTAGATATAGGGGATATGGCCACCCGAATTCAGCTTCCTCCCCACAATCCCCTTACACCTGCATACTAGTCTTACCCAACTCCAAATGAATATCCACAACAACCCTTGCTAGTCCGCCAAACCATACAATCAACCCTCATGAAATGTTACGACCTCAAAGCCAATGCAACCTACACCCTTCCACTACTACAAAATACAATCAACCTCAGGTGTATTCAACCCACCAGAAAGCCACCTTAGAAACACCACTTCACCACAGAAACATGATATGTGTAGGAACACTAAGGCTGAGGCTACAATAGCCCTTTCAAGTAACTAATTAAACCTTCATGAATCTAACCTATATCACAATGTCAGGCCAAACCATTGAAAAACATAATCCACAGCCAATATAATACCCTAGATAAAAGCACTACGAACATAAAAAATTCCCCAATATTCAAAAGGAAACAACTACTACCATGATTAACAAAAAATAGAAATAGAGGATGACACCATGCCAAATGCATCACAAAATAAGGCCAAATCCAATGTAAAATCTAGTGAGGAGGGTAAGGAACTAGCGGAGGCTGATAAAGATGTCGTCAGAGATTGTCACACTTAGTGACAACCTTTAAAAACCCGAAAGTTGCCCAATTTGGCAAAGGAAAGCTAAAGGACCTTCCTTTTGTCTTAAACAATTTCAGAATCCACCAGAGAGTCAGACTGGCTTATGCTTCGATAATGGCTATTAATTGACATAGGCTTGTCTCACTCCTATTGTTGATGCCCCTTAAGGCTTGTAGTTTCTACCTCTTTTCCATCAAACACACTCATAGTTGGGTTGTTGCAGTGTCTTTGGTAATCGAACTACTCACTCCTCCAACCTCCAACCACCACACGCACATGTTTTCCTTACCAAATTGACCTCCTATCATTGGAGTCTATCCCTCAATTCCCTCAAATTAAACCTGTACAACATTCCCTGTACACACAGCATGCTTAAAGTGCTTTCCATAACTTCATCGCACACTTAAACTCCTTGGCTAGCATGCTTGTCTCCTCCCAACAATGTTTCCTTTGTACTACCTCCTGGATGTTGGCTGCTAGTTCATGTGCACTTAAGCCTCACCAGGGGTGAGATGCCACTCCCCTAGCCCATTCACTAGGTGGGGCAGTGACATCACACCCCCACCCCCGCTTTGTTCCACGCACACCACCCCGTCTAGGGACACATGCTTTTACTATATTAATTAAAACTTAATCAAGAATATTTATGTCAGCATTTGAAATTATTTTTCAACCAAATTTTTATTGGAACTAATATGATTGCTCAACCATAAAGAAGGGTAGTTTGTGTTCTTGTCCATTATTCTATTCATGGTCATTTTTATTTTACCATCTTTCTAAAGCGGTTAAACTAGTTTGTTAAGGATACCTTTCTATTCTAAATTATTGAATTAGAATTTTTTAACAATATAAATACTAAGTGTGTACTATTACAATTTTGGTTCAAATTTTGAAAATTTATTATAACAATGATTTATAACGTAAACTTTAATCATGTCAAATTTTCAATTAACCATATATGTATTATCACGGGATATATATATATATATATATATATATATATATATATATATATATATAATGTTTCTGTTAAACACACATGGACAACAAGAGAGATATGAAAGATAAAACATGCAAGTACAATTTTTATTGACAAATGATATACATTTATAGTACATTATGTGACCGTTGGGTTTCACATCCCAAGGTCTCTTGGACTTCTTTTGTCCATTCAGCTTCCACACTAATCCATTGAGGATTAGGTGTCCAACATTCCCCCCCTTAATCCGAAGGGTTATTTATGAGTCCAAGAAGAGAATTGTAATACAAAATGTGCAAAAAATGCATGGCAGCACTAGGCTGAATGTGCTCTATGAAATGTTGGTATAAAGGGCGGTGGTTTAAGGATGACCACCAACACTGGAACGCTTAGTGCAGTTCCCGGAACTCTTCCAAAACTGGCAAGAAACTGAAGTTTTCTGCTAGAGGAAGTGATCCTATTGTTTTAAAGAGGGAAACCTCCAACCATAAAAGGGAGGTCTCACCCCGCATAAAAGGTAAAACTTCAACCTGAAAAGGGAAGTCTCAACCTGTGATGGTTTAAGGATGACCAACAACTCTGGAATGCTTAATGCAATTCCTGGAACTCTTCCAAAATTGCCAAGAAGCTGGAGTCTTCTGCTAGAGGAAGTGTTCTCAATTTTGTTCCTGGAATTCTTCCAAAACTGGCAAGAAGCTGAAGTCTTCTGCTAGAGGAAGTGTCCCAGATTGCCAACTGAAGGCATGTTCAAGGGCATCTTTATCTCTGGCTACAACTCTGAAACTGGTGTGGCAGGTTGTGGCTCAGGCTCGCTTGATGTGACTTTGAAGCTTGTAGATGACCATCATTTCCCCCCCTGTCAGATACAAGGTGAGATGATGGAGAAAACTCAACTACAAGACTGTTCAATACTCTAGAACAAGTTCTGACATGTGATTGGAATATCTTCTTGGCTGTTGATGCCCATTGCCAAGAAGTGATCCATCCAAGATGAATCTTTGTTCTTGCAGGACGTTTGTTTCTGAAGCATCTGTGTGAAGAATGACTGGTTTTATGACAGTGCTTACATGGATGAAGATCAAAACAGTGATCTTTCAGATGGCCAACTCGGTCACAGTGTTGGCATTTTACAATCTGTGGTTGTTGTTGTTGTTGTGGAAGAGGAGTAGAATCTGGAACAGCTGGAGGTGAACTGTCATGAGGAGCAGGTGAACTATCATGAATGAATCCAACACTCTGAAACTGAATGGGCTTTGAGTAGTCTGGAATATGAAAGGACAAGTCCTTGTCATATCCAAGACCAGTTTTGTGCTTGTTGTGGACAAGCTGTTCCCAAGGTCTGATGATGGGCTTGGGAAGTGCAGACTGAGTTTCTGCATCTGCGTGTACAACTGCTGCTTTATCTAAATGCACTGTAACATTATTGTCTCGCTGTTTATGGGAGTCTGTTTCAATCTTCTGAACAGAAACAGGTTCAGAATGATGACTCCATTGCTGTAGTTCTTCTTGCTGCAACTTTGTCTCAAGCTGCAAAAACTCAATATTCTCATGTGCATTTTGGAGACAAATTTTAATATTGGAAAGAGAGGTTTTGTTGATCTTAACCATCTCATCAACAGTGGAAAGTATTAAATTATTCAGTAGTTTCAATACATCATCTATTCTATCCATTTCAGACCAATATAATCAGAGAACTGATGTTATCTTCAGCTACAAATTGGTCTATAAATACTTGCAACTATTAGATGAATAGTAGGATGCCAATATCTCAAAGTCACTGTAGCAGACAACACAGTACCAATTTCAATGTAGCAAATGACTCACTGCTTTAATGTACTTCTCAAATTATTCAAACTACTCACACTGTGAAAAAAAAAGAGTCAATCTTTGACTTTCTTTGCAAATGAAATTTGTCGACAGTCTTAGTAGAGCAATCTCAACCATGTTCTGTCCATTGCAACATTGCCATAGCAATGATCAAACCAACAGTGGTAAAAATATAGCAGTGTATCAAGGCTTGTCAAGCTCTCTGACATAACACTTAGCCCGTCAATTCAACATCATCATCAGAGTCTATCCATCAGCATATTCAGTCAATAATACTTGGTAATGCAAGACTTATCTCTGAAACCTTAGAATGTGAAATCATACTCCACTTCATCAATACATGTCTATAAATCAACAATGTCAACAGTACCAACTCAATAGTTGCTTTATCATAGGCATTTACAAAGAATAATGTGTCAATATTGTCATATCAAATCTCTAAATCGAATCTCTGTTTAATGCAAACAGTCAACAACACTCCTTGCATCAAATTAATAAATTACATCAATTCATAGACAAGTTCACACAAAACTTTGCCCTTGGTTGCTGTAGATGACACTGGCATACGTCGACCCCACAGCCACACAATTGTTGGAAGAGTCTCTCCGCAGAACTTTAACACAAAACATATTCTATAGTTCTTTGCATGAATGGGTGGATTTCTTGAGAAAAAGAGAGCCTTGTGGGTGGATTTCTCAAACAGAGAAAACTTTGGATGCACAGAACGAACTGACCTCTATATAAATATATAGCCGAGAATACCCATAAAAATGGTATTATTCGTTGTTGAGCAGATTACGGATGAAGCCACATCTCTGGTTGATTTCCTCCATGCATAAACAACACTCCTTTGCAAGAAAAAATGAATTTCTTCCACAATCTACAGTTGAAGTACAAACAGTTCGAGCACTTCTGAAGGTAGAACCAGCACGCTAGTGAAGAATGAGTTCAGCTCACTTACATAATGCACAATTCATGTGTTAACTTCACCATCTACGTTGGACCGCTACAAGCAGCTGATCCAATCGCGGCCTTTTCATTTCAACAACTTATTCACAGATAGAATCTCGACTGCTACCTTCTTGTTTTAGTTCAATCCTGTCGTTGTGGGTTTCTGAAATAAGGCATAGGGTTTCATTTTCAGCCTGACTTGATTGACCTATCGTAAGAGTGATGGAATTGAGATTTGAAGGCGGATCTGCATAAATCTGGACTGCCATGAGAGCCGCGTCATTTCACCCTATCTCATTGGGTTACCTGGACGAGCCGAGGCTTCTCTTTTCTGGGGGAGGAGCTCTTGATATCCGTTCCAGGTCAAATACATCATCAAAAGATCGGATTTCTTTCACCAGGCCGTGCGAGGTCGTCCTTTTCCAGAACAAATCTTTCTAGAATCGCATTAATGGAAGGCGTTCTGGACATGGATAAGTGCTTTATCACCTCCCTGGATAACTCTTATGCTTGCTCATCCAACGCGGCTGCAGGAAAAACGGTGCAGGATGAGGGAAAACAGTCTGATACTCCCAATGTTGCAGCTTTTCAAAATGCGGATGACTCTTGCATCTGTGCGATTTGCCTTGATACTATACAACCAGAAGAGAATGGCCAGCGTGAGCTTCTTATTCTCATTCTCGACGAAAGAATTGATTCATTGGATCGTGCACCAGCCAGGCTGCAGAGGCGGATATCAAGGCTTCTTTGGCGAGTGAGGATTGTATTAATTAAAGAGGAGCCGAAGCCTATTCTTTGCAGCACAAGGAAATGACACTCGATGAAGAAGGCGACTCTGCGATTTCATGCAGTATACAGATAAGAAATTCGATCAGGCGGAATTCGATCACTATCCTGTTCAAGCTCACAGCCCTCTTACCGTTGTAGGCACCTGGGATCGTTTGAAGGAAGCAGGAATAAAGGGATTGGACAGCAAAACGCACTTGAAAATACTGTTACGATGGATGTAAGAGAGACAGAGAGTGAAACTGATATTCATAGAAGCGCAGAGAGCAAAATGTGCTTGGACAGGTCTGCATAGAGGCACCAACGCATATCTGGGCATGTCAGGCCATGGACAGAGGCAGAGCAGCGCTATATCTGGTCAGGCAATGGACAGAGGCAGAGCAGCGCTCAGGACAAAGGCAGTGGCAAACTATTTCAGGACAGATGTGTTAATTATGGACAGAGCCCAGTTTGCAGAGAATATGAAACGGTTTTGAAGTCTGAGCGTATTCAACTGAACAGGGCGCAGGAATTATAAATAGAATATGTCAGGGCAGCGCAGGTGTGGCAGACAGAGTGCAAGTATGGCAGACAAAATTAATGGAGCGTCACAGGTAATGGGCAGAACTGGCAGGTCTGCACACAGTAAAACGCTTTACAAGGTGACAATTCTGCTCAATTTTGATTAGGAAAAAGGCAGAACTGACATATATATAGAGACCACAAAACAAGTGGCTCAAATTGGAGCAGGACCAGCAATCGCCCGCTCTGATACCATGTTAAACACACATGGACAGCAAGAGAGATATGAAAGATAAAACATGCAAGTACAATTTTTATTGAAAAATGATATACATTTATAGTACATTATATGACCGTTGGGTTTCACATCCCAAGGTCTCTTGGACTTCTTTTGTCCATTCAGCTTCCACACTAATCCATTGAGGATTAGGTGTCCAACAGTTTCCACCCCCGATTAGGGTGTGAGTTGGAGGGCATTGCCATCATGGTGAATTAATGGGGTCTCCTCGAGGTACAAACCCACCACCCTCCAAATGCTTGAGGCATATGGTGTGGTGGTTACATGCATGTGAGGATTAAGGTTCCTGCTGAAGGTGACAACGCCATTGCGTTTTGGAAATTAGTAAGTTGCTCTACGAGGGAAGTCAGTACTCATGTAGTGTATGGTAAAGGATTGTTGAAGGGTGGTGGTGTTGGGCTCTATGGATCGACGCAGGAGTAGGCGAGGTGGCAATATTGGGTTCTCCCCACTGGTTAACGGGTATGTGGTCTACCATCTTTTTCTCTCCTCCATGCATCGGTTGAACTGTTTGATGGAATTGGGATTGTATGGTTTTGAACCGGCAAGGTTTCAAAGGAAGAGGGGATCCATGCATTTTCATGCATTTGTATGGCATCTGAAGCAAGTCCAATCGCCTGATATTGTTTTTGTTTTTGTTGTTTTTGGGATTTTTCTGTCCAGGATGGGGTTATATTGGGAGCTTCTCTCTAGGGTCCGTCTCTGGGATCACTTGTTGTCTCGACCCAACATCGAAAGGGCTTTGGAAATGGTAGGTCTCAACTTTGTTTATGGGTTATGTATTTTTGAATTTCCTTGGGGAAGGTTGGGGTTTTTCCTCTGGATGTATTGGAGCAGAGTTAATCTCTATGGGTTCTATCTCTACAGGCTCTATGGTCTCTGCCCTTATGGGCATTGTCTCTAGCATATGTTTGTGCCTCACCTTTGGTTTGGGAACATGGTTTGTTTCTGTGGATTAAGATTTTGTGTTTTGTCCATACCAATTATCGATTATTATGTTAGTTGGCTCTTGGAAATGGGGGTCGCATCTTTGTTTGGGTCGGTTAGTAAGGTATGTTTGCAATGGAAGAGGAGGGGGGAAATCCCTCAGGTTCTATACTGGAAATTATTGGTTCATGTTTCTTCTATGGCATGTGTGCAGGGCGGTAGTGTCTTCTAGAATCTGGGAGCTTCTGGGCTCGGGCTACCACCTATGCAAGTAACTAGATTAGTCACAACCTCCACAAAAAGTGTAGGCGTAAGGTAATGGTTCGGTCGGTGACAACAAAGGCAAGAAGCCCATCCTTGAGGGGTTGCGGTAGAAGAACCAGGGGGGCCTCAGCGGTAGGAAATCCCAGGTCCTCTAGGGGTAGAATGCGGGGTTGAAAGCCAGTTTTTAGCATCATAAATGATGCGGCTACAACCTATCATGAAGGCACGTTGGAAGAAATTTGGCAGTTAATGGAAGAATGGGAAGCATATTTGAACAGGCAAGCCGATACGATAAAAATCGATGTGGAAGACTTGAGTGCTATGGTGTCAGACCCAGGGAACACCTGAGGCTGCATCACTCAATTTAAACAAACTCTATTCTTGTATTGGTCTATGAAGAGTATCTTGGAAAAATATTTGGAACATATTTTTGTGGGTATGGCAGCAGCAGTACAGGATTTTCCTGACTACAAACAGGAATTTCAGAAGCTCTAGTTTCAGATGCAAAAGTAGGATGGCCGACTTCAACGTATTGAAGAACATCTTCCTTGTATTCTCCCACAGACATATCTCCCAGAATCCAATGCTAAGGACTTGGCTCTGGTGGATTCTGCGTCTGCTGATGGTGCAGAGTAGTTTGATAGTTGGTCTCTCAGTTTTCTTTTCTTTTCTATATGCGGGAAGCATTTAGTTTTCAATATGCTGATAGTTATGTTTTTAGGTATATAGAATTCAGGCAATGCAAAGACAATCTGAATTATTTAGCTTGGTTAGAAAGACTTGGTATTTTTTGTTACTGGATGGCATATCACGTTGTTAGGTGGCCGACAGACTTGGTTTCCCTCTAGGCAAGTTGAGGCCACCTAACAATATATATGTGGATGTAACTTTCTTTTTATATATTAATGAAAAAAGGGACCTACCAAGCTTACAATATATATATATATATATATATATATATATATATATATATATATATATATATATATATATAATGTTTTCATATGTTTTGGATACAATTAAAAAGGGCTAATTTAATATTAAAGTTAAATATAATTGGAAGAACTTCATAAATGGTTCTATAAATTAGTATATTTTTTATAAAACTAGTTTTACATTTTATGTTTTAAGGAATTATAACTTGCCTATATAAATAAATAATAAATGTTATCATAATCATAATAATTGGTATGTTAGCTTTTGAGGGTTAGTTCAATTGGTCGGGTCACCATCGTTAAAGCACATTTGCTATAGAACGATCATGTGTTCAATTCTCTTGATGCCATTGGGGTCAAGTTTTGTGGTTGAGCCAACATGAAGTGATCCCTTTGGTGGATTTTCCTTGTACAAATATTTCATAGACGTAGCATTCACTGATCTCCAAAGTCCGCGAACCACAAAAAATAAAAATAATAAATAATAAAATGGTATGTTATAAGAATAGAAAATATAAAATTAGTTGTGGCTATATTTCATAATGTATCACTTTACATAGGTTGCAACATTTCTATGGTATTGTTATTATTGAGGGTTTGCAAAATTCTATGGTATTGATATTATTGAGAGCAAGTCTATGGTATTGGTATTATTCTATCATTAATAAATGATAAAATATT
This sequence comes from Pinus tabuliformis, assembly GCA_031772625.1. Classification (NCBI taxonomy): domain Eukaryota; kingdom Viridiplantae; phylum Streptophyta; class Pinopsida; order Pinales; family Pinaceae; genus Pinus; species Pinus tabuliformis. The sequence continues at coordinate 289,586,725 of CM062820.1, read as the reverse complement.
TAGATTTTACATATTATTCTATTATTAATAAATGATAAAATATTTAAATTTCATCCTAATAATGGATATAAGAAAATATCATTTTTATATATAGTATGATTGAACATTTATATTAATCATTTTTTAATACTCATCCACTCAATTATGGAATTAAAACTCTCTCTTTCTTGATGACTCATGCCTACTTATAACACTGTCAAGTATAATGTAGTAGAAATTACAATTTTTAAACGTAAGCTCATAGAATTCACCATGATCTATACACAATTTTTTTACATATCTAAATGTAAAGGAACTCTTTATGAACATTAAATATATGGCATATGTCAAACTTTCTTTATTGGTGAAAAACATTAAATGAGTTAAGATATGCGAGGAATACTTAAAAGTTAAGATGTGGGAGGAATACTTAAAATAAAAATAAGGAGGTCTTTAGTAGATAAAATAATTAAAGCAATATGATAAATTTAGGGAAATGTGGCTCCATAAGTTCTTGTTAAATGGTAAGGGTGGTAGGAGGGGGAAGGGTACTATGAGGCTCTGAGGAGGACAAAGTGTTCAGGTAACCATGGGGTTTTGGTCATGTGATAAATAATCAAGAAGAGATATATGGTCTCTACCAAGGGTTTTTGTTATCCAAAGCACATTAGGTGGACACATTGATGGTTATGAGACATTTTCTCTTAACCCTGCATCATTTGGTCAAAGGATACCTCGCAAAAGAGAAATCCATGGGAAAAATCATGAAAAAAATCAAAAAAATTGCGGAAGATATCCCATCCAAAGCATATTTCCATGTCCTAATAGACTTTAACTGAGAAGCAAACAAGTATGCTAATGACAGGTGTAAATTGAAGATAGGCGAGTTAAATATTAATGACCAAATCATGATTGTTATAATTCCCTAATGGCGGATGAAGTCTATTATTATTTTTAGTTAAATTAGTAATTACGAGAAAATATAAAAGTAGAAAATTGGGGGGCCCAAGTGACTTTGTGGTAACCTCGAGGAAACACATGCATGCAAAAAAGTTGTCATGAAATATTTCATAATCAATTAGTAGCGTTATGTGTTGTAAATTTTGTGTTTTATTGGAGTAGTTTTGTAAGGTATTCACCTACAAAACCCCTCTTTTTGTTGCTCATATATATTCTCCTCAGGAAAATCATGTATTCCTATTGAAAATGAGAAAACAATTGGAAATTTTTGATGAATTAGCCTTGTAAGCCCTGATGTATTTGTTGCGAATGAGGCGCAAAATTATACAATACAAATACTCTTTCCTATTAACAAAAAAAGAAAAGTTCTTGTTAAATGGTGAATCAAGGTCAAACAGAACCAACAACATTATGCTAGACCATAAGAGGAAATATTAAATGTTAAGGCTAGCTTTCAAAATTTAATTACATATTGGTATTAGTGAATCAAAAAAATTATAATTTGAAGAAAAACTTCATCCTTGGAAATTGGGGGTTTCATTGTCATAATCACGGGGATTCCTTGCTTTAAAATATAATAATATTTACATTATTCTGAGGGGAGCAAGTCATCAAGGTAGTAATATGGACACTTATTATTGTTAGGGTATATTTTGTTTAGGTCTTACATTAGAATTTATAAAGTATATGTTGTTAATGGTACTTGAATTATTAATCCACCTTCCTTACCTCTACTAAATTAATGAACTATTCGTAGGTCTTAAGTGAATATTGTTATCCTTGAATTTTAAGACTGTATAACACATTTAATTCATGTTTAAATTTTATTCCACAGAGGACAACTAGTCTACTGTTATCAGGAAAAGTTTATATACCAAATTGGAAATTTAGTATGATCATTACCTTGTAACTTAGTTCATATTTTTAACGATTCCTAAATTGACAAATATTGTTCTTTCCTATCAATAATAAATCAATTTTTTTGTCAAGAAGACATGACTATGAGAATTGTCATTAGGGAATATTACATTCTCTTTGATAACAACAATGCCTTAAAAGAGAAGGCTATAGAACTTGAAGTCAGTACATCAAGTACTCTAGATGTTGTGTAGAGGCCATAGAAGCATTATGCTATGAAATCTGAATATATGACAACATTTAGCTAAGCTATACTCTAAAGACGTTGGATCATATATATATATATTGCTAGAAGGGTGAGGGCGATTTCCTAATGATTTTCATACATTTATTTAGCTAAATGATATTAGATCCTTTTATTGGTAATAATTGAGTAATTGTGGATATCATAAGGGAAAAAAATTACAAGTAAATTATATTAATTAATTGTAACTTATAACTCATTATCATCTAGTTAGATGATTTATGATTAAAGAAGAAGAATATACTCTTGGTGCCATTTCCAGGGAGAATATAATGCGAGATGTCATCAATTTCCTTCTTGTTTTGAAACTTTGGGATGAAGCTTAATTTAAAGCGGTGTGTATGTAGTTTCCTATTTTACCTTGACTGTGAGATACACACTTTAGGTCTTACCTTGACTTTTGAGGACATCAGACATTGACATCAGACATTGATGATCTGGTTATATTTTCATAAGGTGATGACGTATGATTTCAATTGTCAATCTAGATTATATTGATGGTATGGCATTGGTTTAGGTCGAGGATTTAATGTTGCTTGTCATGTATACATTGTGATGACTAACTGGCAATTGTTTGTTGCTTTGTGTGTAATTTGTTTTTTTTGTATGTTTATTTGAGTGTATATATTGGCTCATTTGTCTATGGCTTTCATGATTATCCTATGGTTTAATAAAGTGTTACTTAGGGGCATTTACGGTGTCAAAATCACCTAGGGATTACACTTGGCTTGGACCACACCAACATTTAGCATGCCTAGATTTTTTGGTGTCTTCTCAATCCCTCACAAGTTAGTTGTACCAACAAGATTTGACTTCTTTTGAAAAGTTTTGAAATATATTATATGATTATAAAATATTTTCTCCTTTCCCCTTTACATTTTTTTTCATTTAAATTATTTATATGAATTAATCAAATTTGATGAAGCTATAATTAAGTGTTCTATGTCGATTGAGGTTTTGTGAATGTATTTTTTCTCAATTAAGGATTTCCTGAGGGTTGTCCTAATAAGGAGGTTACACGAAGAATAGTAAGTTTCTTTAAGTAACTTAGATTTAATAGAGCAAGGCATAAAAAGGCTCATTATCAATTGAATTATTAGAAACTAAAGGAGGACAGATTTTAGAAAATATTGATATCATTATTATTATTGTAACCTTGGCAATTTTTTTTTTTTTTAAATCATATCAAAAAATAATATGGCAAAAACTATTGACCACTCACTTGGAAAATCCGACTAGTAACACAATAATAGAGATTTTGTTCATTTGTTAGTGCTTTTCTAAACAAAGTTATGTAAGAGCAAGGAAATTCTTGTTGTATCAAGTAAATTAATATAAAAATCATTAACTACAACTAGCCCAAGTATGAGGCAATGTTTTATTAAAACCAAAATAAGAAATAGACATGAACCTAAGAATCCAAATCTTTATTCTCATTCTTTGCCTCAAAAAAGTATTAACCAACCATTTTTTTGCCAAGATAGCTAATCTTTTGTTTAGCTTAGTGATATGATCCTTGAGGCTATCCATCGAACATCCTATCATGTTGGAGGCATGGTACAAGGGCACTCTACAATCAACAAACGATTTGAAGGGAAACATTACTTCAACATCCATCCTTTCCCAAAGCCCCCCCTTCGTGCCATTAAAACCTTGCACACAGTAGATTAGATAGGAGGCAGCCAAGTGTGTTATCCTCAGGAGTTGCAAAGTGAGATGGCATGTTATCTCTATCGGTTTCACATGGGTGGCTTGTGGATGACACTCCATCTAGGGAGGGGCAATCATCAAGGGATAAATTTAGACACTGATCTTCGAGGGGATGAGAATAAAATGAAATCCAATCAACATCTAGGGGATTGCTAGTATGATTGAGGCCTTTGTTGGTTAATCAACCAACTAGTTTATTACCATAATGACAAAGATGTGAAGGGATAATGAATGGAAGGAGAGGGAAAATATTTTGAATTTGTTCCAAGCCTCCCTTCAAATGCTAGTTGCCTGCAATCGTGTGCAGAGGGGCTATGGATCCCCTTCCCCAATAATTTTAGAGAAGCCTCTCTGATCGCCACGAAGAAGGAATATTCAAATGCAAAAATCTCTACAAACATTATTGCTATTGATCCCACAAACTATCGATATCATTAAAAACATCGTTACAATTAAATTCAAAGAGAAATTGTGATATAATTACAAAACAAGAAATAAAATATATTAAAGTTTTATAAAGAGATTATTAACCTCAACATAAAATATAAAAAAATATATTTTTATTGGAACTAGTTCAACGAAAAAAATGAGCTCTATAAATATTTGTAGTATTAGATTATTGACAAAACTTAAAACATGATGGAAAAAATACATAGTATCATGATACTAAGAAAGTGGAGAATAATTGCATTTATTAAGCCTTGATTTCAAAAGTATAGTCTAACTATTAGACATTTTGGGCATTTTTGGTGCAGATTTTTTGGTTGCTCGAAAGCCGACAAAAATTTGTTCAAATCCGAGTGCCCCAGGGGTTTTTAAGACACTAATCCCTTTATGCATTCAAAAACGCAATTTAAATAATGAAAAATCACAATCTCACAAAAAATTGTATAACTAGATTCCAACGAAAAAAATCCAAAATGTCTAATAGATAGACTACACCATTTCAAAACATTTATAACATTCACATCTTTATAATTGATTAAAAATGAAGTAATAAAAACAAATTCCTAAAATTCCTTGAGAATGTGTCATCTTTGTGATACTAGATAGATTGAACCATTTCAAAATATTTATAACATTCACATCTTTATAATTTATTAAAAATGAAGTATTAGAAACAGATTCCTAAAACTCCATGAGGATGTGTCATCTTTGCGATACTAAGGGTTGAAGGCAAAAAACACTTTCTTTTAAAGTGCCTTAAATATATTCACTTTAAATCGCAACTTCAAAATATTAGTCACAATAATGACCTTCCTAACATTCCACTAGTCATCAAAATTATGGTAATCTTGGAACACTTTTCTTAATGCTTTTTAAACACAAAATTAAGTTATTTAAAGGTATCTAAGTAAAATTGAAACAAGTCATCTTAAAATTATCAATTAACAATATCGTTAAAACCAATAATCCACGATCCATATATTTATTTCTTTAATAATGATTAATGAATTATATTAGCAAACGTTGTGTAAACACATAGAAAGAGTACAAAGTAGTGCTTGCATGGCCAAATTTTTCATATGCTTCCCTACAAGTGGCTTGCTATTGGCATTTTTCCTCAACCAATTGAGAAAACCAAAAATCCATGGAGTCTATATGTATATATCCTATAAAAGGCTTCTCCAATTTTACAAAATTTCACCATCATATCAAATATAACCTACATCGCTACTAGCCATAACTTCCCTTATCTCCAAAATTACCAGGGCTAGGATATTCAGGTCGAGTTAAGCCACAAGTTATCAATATGCCAAGTTAACATATGATGTCAGAGGTGTTGTTGACATGGAGGGCCAAGCTTCTTTTAGTTGCAATTCTTCCAACTGTCTTTGCGGGCTTTTTATCTCATTACTTTATCTACGGATTAGTGTCCTATGCTCTGCCATGATCTCCATGGTGGTTGAAAGAGTTGTTTTCAGTTGGTTTTTTTATCTCATCACTTTGTCTTTGGATTAGTGTCCTATGCTCTTCCATGATCTCCATGGTGGTTGAAAGAGTTGTGGTCAGTTGGTTCGTACGCAAGCTAAGTGCCATACACTATTTCTTGAAAGCTCCTAAAACTTTTCATTCTGCTTTGCTACTTGTCCTTTCCCGTCCCCTCATGAGCCACCATCTTTTTCCACAATCCACATAGACATTCCTTTGATCGCAGTCCTCTACCAACTTCGACCAAAGGATTGGAGTTGTAGTAACCAAATTCTACTATGAACCCAAGTCGCATCACCAGAAAACAATATCCAAAAATAAATTAAGACGAGGGCAAGGCTTAGATTCCCAGGCAAGGACCATATTAATTTATCTATCGAACCATGCGAATTAGTGAACGAAGGCTCTGATCTTACACAAATGAATCAAGTCATCCTAACACCATTCATGATTGCACACTGTCAATTCAAGATCTCGTAGAGCCTACAACTTCACAATTCCCATGAACACATTAATTACCCTATTGTGTTGATGCTTAGAGTGTACTATCCCATATTGCTCACACAAAATGAGGGTGGTGGCATAATTGTTAGCTTTTTGCAATTGGGAGGATGTGTGGTCACTCATGTGACATAAACCTCGATCCACTTGACTTTGAATATGATTTCCTACATGACTACTGATCATCATGTGTTCTCCAACCTTTTTCCATGGTATTAGATAGATTAATGTGTTTCTGTTTATCCATAGGATTTTGGGGGGCCTCCATGGGATCAAATGGGGAGAGTAGTTCCATTTATCCATAGGGTTTTGGGTGGCCTCCTTGTTGCTTGGTTAGCCAAAGCATATGCCGAGATCTTTATCTCTTGAAAGACATGAAAGGCTTTGAGCTCTGAAAATTAATTTAAACAGAGACTTATCCTTTTATGCATAAGGAGTAGCCTTAGATCTATTGTATTGGTGCTAAGATTCAAATGTGAATAACATTGTTAAAGTTCCCGATGATTATTAATTTATAAATTGAAAAACTTTTAAATAACTTTATTTTTTAACATAAAGAATGCCATTTTGCTTAATTATTTGAGGCAATGTCCATGCTCCATGGGTACACTTTCTCAACTTATTCATTAAGACCCCGCATCTACCACCCTTAATCTAAATTTTATTAATCTGATTAATTATAATCAGAACACAGAACACATCCCATATATATATACATATATGTATATATATATAATGTTAATAAATTTATCCTCTTACCAACTTACTGCATAGTTGGCAAACGTCTTTATATAATTGTAATTATTAATTTAATATTATATTGTCAAACTCAATCAGCTTATAACATAATGCTTCGTATAAATCCCGCGAAATTTAGTTTATCTTATAAACCAGGGTTCTCCACGGTGATAGATAATCTTAATTTTATCGGTTGGATACTTAATTAAGCTATGCATTCTTCATCCCGTGCAGTTTTTAAATGTCCTTGACCTTTTATTCAAAATTAATATCACCCACTCCCGCGAGGCAAAATCCAAAATTCCCCGCCCAAAAAGTGGCTCCCGCCATTTCTTAGCCAAATACAATACAATACCAGCCAGGTCGAAAGTTCAAAACCCTGAAAGATGATACAAAGCAACTGTCACTGATCGAAGAAAAGAAGCAGCAGCAGCAGGAGAGCAAGATCAATGATGAAGGGCAAAACAATCCAGATGCAAGCTGCCCATCAAAATCATGATGGCGAAACATCAGTAGCTTGCGTTCTATGGGATTGGCATGCCAAGCATCTCATCACTGCAGGAGCCGATAATACCATTCTCATCCATTCTTATCCTTCATCCTCATCCTCTAAACCCATCACTCTTCGCCATCACAAGAATGCAGTCACTGCCCTCGCCATAAATTCCAATGTGAGAAGTCTTGCCTCTGGATCCGTCGATCACTCTGTTAAGCTCTACTCTTATCCAGGTTAGATCTACCTGGCCTATAAGACCTTTTTGAATCAAGATAGGGAAGTAACGAAAAATTGACTGATATTTTGTCTTTTTAAGGCTTTGTTTCTAGGATTGAGCAATTCAGTTATGCGTAGCCCTAAGAAAATTATAAATATGTTGTGTTTGCAGACTGGCCATTTAGGAAAAAGTTTTTTTATATTTGTGTGTTTTCTATGGCTTGCATTTTGATTCTAAATTAGCTTCTCTCTGTTTCAGGGGGTGAGTTTCAGAGCAATGTAACACGGTTTACTCTGCCAATACGATCTCTGGCCTTCAACAAGTCTGGTGAGTTACTAGCTGCTGCAGGTGACGATGAAGGCATTAAGCTAATTAGCACCATAGATAATTCCATTGCAAGGGTGCTGAAGGGCCACAATGGCCCCGTTACTAGTATTTCTTTCGATCCGAAAAACGAGTTCTTGGCATCTTCAGACAGTGATGGCACTGTCATATATTGGGAGCTTTCAACTGGGAAACCTGTACATACATTGAAAAAGATTGCACCCAATACGACCTCCAATCCGACGAGTTTAAATCAAATCAGCTGGCGTCCTGATGGTGAGATGCTGGCTGTCCCAGGCAGGAAGAGTGAGGTTTCAATGTATGACAGGGATACTGCAGAGAAGCTTTTCAGCCTTAAAGGTGGGCATTCAGATACTATTTGTTCTCTGGCCTGGTCGCCTAATGGGAAGTATATTGCCACAGCTGGGACTGATCGGCAGGTCATGGTTTGGGATGCCGATAGGAGGCAGGATATTGATAAGCAACGTTTTGACAACCCAATTTGTTCAGTTGCCTGGAAGCCCAGTGACAATGCCTTGGCGGTGATTGATGTATTGGGCAGATTTGGGGTATGGGAATCACCTATTGCATCTCATATGAAGTCCCCTGCAGACGGTGCAGAGCGCTACGATAACATGGAAGATGAAGAGCCCTTGATGGCTAGATATGAAGAGGAATTGGAAGATAGTGTATCTGGAAGCCTGAATGAGATAATAAATGACGACGATGACGATGATGAAATGGGTAAGATTCCAAGGAAGATCTTACAGAAGAAGCCTTCTGTTAAAGTTGAAAAAGGCAAAGAAGAGAGCAACGCTAAGGCTTTGAAGAGTGGTCACGAGTCCTTCAAATTAAAATCAGCAATGCAAGAGGCGTTTCAGCCTGGTGCAACGCAGCGGCAATCTGGAAAGCGGAATTTTCTTGCTTATAACATGCTTGGAAGTGTTATCACCTTTGATACTGATGGCTTTTCTCATATTGAGGTAAAGTCACAGTTTCTCCAATTTCTAGTCACTTGTATAAGGAGATTTAAGAACAAAGTAACATGTGGAAAAAATGGAGCATTTTGCAACAAAATCAGTTTAAAAAAAAGAAAGATATGCGCTAGGATTATACCAAACCACGTTATATTCTCCAATAGTTGGAGCATGTTTTCTACCTGGTCCTTCTTACGTCGAGTACAATTTTCAAAGCGTGTTCTCTAACGAAGTAAGAAAAAAATAGTTTTCAATATAAAATACATAGATCTAGTTCATGGTCTGGAGTTAGGTAACCTGAAATCAAGAGTGATCATTTTAATGAAGTTAGGTGAAGGACCAACACTTCTAGCTAGGGTGAGACCTTTCATCACCATAATGAATGTAAGTGCCTTTCCTTTGCGCGGTTCATTTCCGGTAAATGAATCTCTTACCCTAGCTAGGAATTGGGAGCAGGGCTTTCAACCCAACTTCAATCTGGCAGGGTAAGAAGCTTCTTTCAAAAATGAAGCTTCTTACCTTGCCAGATTGAAGTTGGGTTGAAAGCTCTGCTCTTAATTCCTAGCTAGATAGAGTGGGTGATTATCGAAAGAAAAAAAAACAGGTTATCCATTGATCTGGGAAGTATTTGCTTGTCTTCTACTTGTGCAAATTGTTAGGTTATCCCATGCTTTCTCATGCCTGATCTACTATTTGTATATATGTACTTGTTCTAGTGACATCATTGCAAATGATTTTCTCAGGAGTGAGAAATGTACCATCTTGCAAATTCAGTCCCTCTATCACTCTGATTTTCTCAGGAGTGAGAAGTGTCCCATCTTGCAAAATCAGTCCCTCTATCACTCTATGATTTTCTCAGGAGTGAGAAGTGTACCAGTTGCATGCATGGGGTATCTTCTTGCAAAATCACTCTCTATTATTGTCTATGTGAGTGACTGATTCCATGATAAAAATCTTTCGATAGGGTGGGCTAACTGAAGATTTAGATTGATTTATAAAATTGGGGTCTTGGGCAGCTTGTACTGAAATCTCATGACAATCTACTCTGAAAACTTGCCTATGAGAACTAGGGTATGTCAAAGTGATGTAGAATCCTTGATGAAAATATATAAAACAAATAATTCAAAGGAATAGGCTTCTATGTTGCTGTTGCTGGTCTGCCACACACCGATGAACACATTCACATTTGGAAGGAGAGGGACAACAGAGAGCCACCATGCATGATGATGATATTGACCAGATCTCTTATTTGCACCTAAAACACCTATCATCATGATAGCTGGGAAAAACAGAAGAGATTTCTCATAGCATAGTTGCAATTATATGGTTATGCAATAGGGACTCATTGTTTACTTAGTGACCAAAGTGGGGCAAAAGCCTAATAGAGGTAAGCCATATATCAGATATTCTTTGTTTCATAGCATAGTTCTATGTCTAAGAAAGCTGAGTCCACATTGCACAAATGCTTGTAATATTTATTTATTTAGATATTTGTGCCCCATAGCGGTGTTGATATTTTAGAGTATAGTAGATGTTTGCTCACTCAACGTTTTTAATGCAGGTTGACTTCCATGATATTGGGAGAGGTTGTCGTGTGCCCTCCATGACTGACTATTTTGGTTTCACCATGGCCTCCCTCAGTGAAAGTGGGAGCGTTTTTGGGAGTCCACAGAAGGGCGAGAAGAATCCTAGTACACTCATGTATCGACCTTTCAGTAGTTGGGCGAACAATAGTGAGGTGTGTGGCTTCTCTTTACTACAGTCATGAAAGTGGCTAGGTAGCTTGTCACCAGTAAGTCACTTAATATGTTTTCTTTGTTAATCCAGTGGTCCATGCGATTTCCAATGGGAGAGGAGGTGAAAGCTGTTGCTCTTGGTTCAGGTTGGGTTGCAGCAGTGACAAGTCTTAATTTCCTTCGGGTTTTTTCAGAGGGCGGCTTGCAGGTTTGGGCAGATATTGATTAAATTGTTGTGTTATATAGGGATATGATGCAGATGTTCACTTCTATTTTGTTATTTGAGATTACGTTTGTATTATTGAGAAGAGACATTCACAAATCTGTACCTTAGATCTCTATCGAACAGATAATCCTAGTACCCACTGTCTAGTCCAGATAATCCCATTTAATCATTGGTGTGAACATACATTTTTTTTTTCATTCTTGCTTTACAAATCTGTTAAACAACAAAAGGATTTATCATCCTGTGACAAAGGCTTTCTTCTTTCCTAGCCAGCTTGAATTGCAACAATAGGGCGTTAACTGCCAGAAATTAATCTTATCCTCGACGCCATTGCTCCATTGAAGTGATATCATCTCCCTAATCATCTGCTAATAATTATATTTGATCTAAATGATGATCATCAGTCCAACAAGCCCTGGTTCAAGAACTCCAGGAGCATGGCTTACACTAAGAGATGTAGGTTGATGATCAATGCATGTGCAGTTGAGCAACAAGGCATGGTTGATGGTCAAAAGGAGGGTATGCTCAAACTCCTCAAGGTGCTTGAATCCTAGGTTTCTGTGGCTGGATCACATCCAGATTTTCTAATTAAGTGTTGCCTATACAAGACAAATCCTGCCATTGAATTTGGATTGAGATAAGACATCAATTGAACCAAATTCAAACCTTTGGTTGATTACAACACATGTTCTAAATGACAGATTATATCGTCGTTCCTCAAGCAGGATCACACTACAACTCAGTTTGACCTAGATTTTGTTGTGCTTTTTTTCTTGTAACTGAGATGCTTATTACTTTGATAATTGGTAGGCTATTGTCTATATAATTTATATATTGTGTCCTATCACAGAAATTTGTTCTTTCTATGGATGGGCCAGTAGTCACTGCAGCAGGACATGAGAACCTCCTTGTTGTTGTATCACATGCTTCAAATCCTCTTTTATCTGGAGATCAGGTAGAGGTATTATCTAGAAATTGTAAAATTAATTTGTTTGGTGTGTGTTTTTACTTAATAGCATCTATGTATAAATTCATGTTCAACACCATTTTGCATCTTAAATTCTTGAGCACTCTGGCTTTGTATGCAGGTGCTCAGCTTCACTGTGTATGACATTTCTCAAAAAACTTGCCCTCTCTCTGGTCGGCTTCCTTTAAGCCCTCGTTCTCATCTCACATGGCTTGGATTCAGTGAAGAAGGCTTATTGAGTTCATATGATTCTGAGGTATTGAACTACTAAATACCCTGATCTTAGGGGCATCATGTTCTGTAAGTCAAATTTCATAAGTCCCACTTTTGGAGCCTAACTGGGCAGGACATGCAGGGAAGTTTAAGAGTGTTCACCAATGACTACAATGGCTGCTGGGTGCCAATTTTCAGGTACAAAATTATTTTCGGTGTAATATGGGAGATTGAGAGAGAGCTTGATCTGTTAGACATTTTTTTTAATTTCCAGAATACAATTGACATTCATGCTATGCTTTTGAAATTTTTTTATGTTGTAACCAGTGCTGCAAGAGAGAGAAAGTCAGAGACTGAAAGTATCTGGATGGTGGGGCTAAACAGTACACAGGTTTTTTGTGTTGTGTGCAAATTGCCCGATACCTATCCACAGGTAAAAAAGCAACCCATCTTTTCAAAACTTTGAGCTGCTTTGAAAATGCATGTAAACTTTGACACTGTTAATTTCTCTATTGATATTATGTGGTTGCATCTCAGGTAGCCCCAAAGCCAGTCTTGAGTGTCCTGAACTTGTCACTACCTCTAGCATGTTCTGATCTTGGAGCAGATGACCTAGAAAATGAATACCTTAGAGGCAGCTTACTTCTTTCACAGGTAAGTTGCATATCTGAAATGCTATATACATAATGTTTAGAGTTAAAACAAAAAATCTTGATTGAAAATAATAATGTGGTTTAGTATAACACAATATAAATGAACTCTGCAGATGCAAAAGAAAGCTGAAGATGCAGTGGCATGTGGTCGTGAAAGTAACATGGAAGAGGATAGCATTTTTAAAATGGAAGCTGCACTTGATCGATGCCTTTTACGTCTTATAGCAAATTGTTGCAAGGGTGAGTTGCCATTTGATACCATAGAGTACTGAAGATGGTATGATAGACTTTTGGCGCATGTTTTGGCCTGACTAGAAAAATGTAACTTCTGTTATTCAGGAGATAAATTGGTTAGAGCAACAGAGCTGGCAAGACTATTATCATTGGAAAAGTCTTTACAGGGTGCCATAAAACTTGTCAGTGCTATGAAGCTCCCAATGCTTGCAGAACGGTTTAATACTATACTGGAGGTGAGTTGGAATTGATCTCTAAGTTACAGTAAGAATATGAAAGTCTAACAAGCATGGAGTTATGTTTGAGCACTAAGCTTCCCCAGCCCAAAAGGGAAAAAAAATATTGTATAATGTTTTTTAACACCTTTGGATCATGATCCAGTTACAGTTGGGCATTCTGTCTAAGCTGTTCTCATTATGTTAATACTTACCTGATTTTTGCAGGAGAAGATACTTCAAGAAAATATGGAGACGATCTCTTGTAGGAGATTAACTTCGGAGGCACAAGACATGGACACTCCAATTTCCATTAGTGTCAAACAAGTTTCATACAAGGAAAACCTTGGTGATAGCCCCGCTCTTCCAAATCGTCAAGTCGAACCAAAGCATTCCACTCCAGTGTTTTCAAAGCCTGATACAAAAATTGAAGTAGATACCTCAGAAGCTATAGCAAAGGGCTGTGATGCACAAAATGGAAATATAAAGAGTGGTGATGCAGAGGTCCAGCCTGCAAGCCACAATGACTCTATTCAGAAGCCAAGTAACCCCTTTGCTAAGGCATCCAATACTTCTGCAAACCAAGCTGTACAGCGCAATGCATCTTTACTGAGTTCCATCAAACAAATGAAGACTGCCACAGAAAATGAAGGGAAGCGAAAAGAAAGGGCAAGGTCAGGTTCCTTGCCACAAAAACCAGCAAAACAAAGTAAGATTTCATGATAAAAGCATGTGCTCAATAGTGGAAACATAAGATACAGTCAGGCTGAAAACCCTGACAAGTAAATGCTCTATGCCATGTAGGTGACATGGATGTCTGATAATGATGACTAAGTGCCTCATTTATTCAATTACAACGGATTCAGTTGGCCTTTTGTAACATTCAAGTATCCATCTATTACTGAAAATTCATAGGATTTTGTAGTAGAATCTCTCAAATATTGATTTTCATTTTTCTTTCAACTAAAGATCAACAGCAACAAACTCAGCAAAATGTAATATTCAAATATCATCAATCACTGAAAATTCAAAGGATTTTGTAATAGCTATCATATATTTATTTTCAATCTTTTCGTCAACTAGTGATCAACACCAACAATCTCGGCGGAATGTTTGTATTTTAATTTTATTTTATTACACATAGAAGTGCATGTTGCAAGAGAGTTTTTCCAACCCATTAGTGGGGCAAAACAATAAAATGGCTAACATTACGAGACCTCTTTCGCTCTTTATAATTTTTTAGTTTTTTTGCGAACGAAAGAAATTGGCTTTCCTCTCAGCCCTAAGGCAGGAGTGAGGTCGCTGGTACTAGGCCAGCTCTCCCTCTCACTCCAAAGGCAATAGTGAGGTTGAGTCCACAATTATACTCAAGCCATCACAATGACATCAAAGCTTATCATGTCACTAAGAAGGATTCAATAGTGAGGTTGAGCCCACAATTATACTCAAGCCATCACAATGACATCAAAGCTTATCATGTCACTAAGAGGGATTCAAATCTGAGCAGGGAGAATAATAATCTTTTTCCCAACCACTGAGATAATCCCAATTGACTCTTGCACTCTTTGTAATAAATAAGCCTTTAATCAATAAATCTAAAAAGTCCAATTCTCTTAGAAGGCATGAAAATTAAAAGGGACAAATACATCTGGTTTTCCAGGAGGCAAATAAAGTCGCCACATGATGCATTGCCAAATTCCAACGGGGTGACTTTTGATTACAAAATATGGTCGTCTCACATGGCCATTTTCTAGTGAATCAAACCAGGAAATATAATCCAAAGTCCAGAAATACAACCAATTCCAAACACTCTTTGCCTTCCTGCAATTCCAAGCAGGTCTTTGACTGATTCTTTAGCTTGACAGTGTGGACCACGGAATTCATGAAAATAGACTTTGCAAGCCTTTCTTTCACTTGGATACTTTGGTGAATTACCATCCAAGAGTCGTCAATTTTATATGGAGATTTGACCGAGTAAACCCTTTCTAACGTGTTAAGCTAATTAGCTTCAATGCATCTGACCGCATCTCTCATTTAACAATGGAAGGAGTAAGGATCTAACAGGAAGGGCTTGAAACTGTTTGCCAGTTAAAAGGGTCAATACGAAGTTGTGATGTTCATAGCACCAAGACTTGACCAGAGGTAGGATGTTTACAGAACCTGAAAATCTTTGGGCTCTTGAATTTCAATGGCATTAATTTAATTTGTTCGTTTTTTGGTGATTTCCACTTAGAACAATGCGACAGAACCTGAAGAATTATTATAATGATATTCAATATATATTGTTTCAAGGTTTGTGTTGCACTCCCTGTGCACACATAAAGCACAAACTCACTGTCTTCTCAACATTTAGATTAACAGTAATCATCACTGTAATAATATTAGGAATCAAAGCCGACCCTCTTATCATCTTAAGAGGGACAATTATCATTACAGTAATATTTTTGTTTATTATATTGTGATTTTGCCATATGCTGGTGAAAGTTTACTTCAATTAGCCCAGGGTTAATTCTCAGCGCACGTTGGTTGGGCTCTTCCTAAAAATCCCTGAAATGACATGCCCCAAGAATGATATTTCTGTTAATTCCAGCTTCGATCGGCCCAACAAACCCAATAAATAACTAACACCAAGGTGGAAGTTCACGTTGCCTTAATGCTATCCTTCTTTTTCAGCGGACTAAATTGTCACACCTTTTTGGGGAAAAGAACCCTGGTAAGAAATGTTCGGCCCAACAAGCCCAAGAAATTTAACACCAAGGTGGAAGTTCACGTTGCCTTATTGCTATCCTGGTTTTTCAGCGGGCTAAACTGTCACACTTTTTGTGGGAAGTGAACCCTGGTAACAAATGTTATGACTCTTTCAGGACCAACCATTAAAATCCCTACTGGTATTAATAACATCTTTATTAATTCAAAAAAAGTCTTGTTTATTGCAAATTTGATGAACGTCTTGCTATCCTGTTTTTTCAGCGGGCTGAACTGTCACACTTTTTTGGGGAAGTGAACCCTGGCAATAAATGTTACGACTCTTTCAGGACCAACCATTCAAATCCCTACTGGTATTCATAAATGGAAATTTGATGAACGGCTAACATCGAATGTTTATGGGTATCCTCACGAAAAGTTTAGAACCAGTGCTTTGTTAATACCCCAATATAAGGTTCCCTTAAACTGAGACCGATTGGGTTTAAACGCTCTAGTACAAAGTTTCATTACATGAGAACAATTATCTTTGCGAGAAAACCGGTTTTGAAATAGGAATCGAACTCTTGCAAAACTCAAAAGCGCTAGAGGGAGGGGTCGAACCTCCGACCTTGTGGTTAACAGCCACACGCTCTAACCAACTGAGCTACTCCAGCTGCTGACAGTTGAACTGCACGTTATCAAATTTCATTCATACCTCCATTTTGGGTAAATTTCGAACTTCCGCAAATAAATATACTAAAGGATTTTCTACAATTCCAAGTTAAATTAAACCTAAATCTTGGATCTCTCAAAAAGGTCAGTAAATCGAAAAGGTCAGTAAGTCGATGAAAACTTTGCTGTGATTGTTTTTTTCTCCAAACTCCATTCAACCCATTGACTTCTTTAATTTAAGAATTCAATAATGCCAAATAAAATAGTGTCATTTTATTAATGGTAAAGGATGATTATCCACCGTTCAATTGCCCTTTTTTGCCGAAATATATAATTTGGAAAAACTACCTTGCACTTCTATCATGGTAAGAATGAACCGTAATTAAGATAAATTAAATTAATTTTTTTTGGTATTTCATTTTATTTTAAAGACAGTATTTAGGATAAACTGAAATTTCCAGTGTTAAAGTTTTATATGATAATATGTTGTGGTTTTTTTGAAGTTTTATATTTTATTATTAAATTAAGAAATTACATCATGTATAGTAATATCAATTCTTTTGCTGTGTTTCGTTACTGAGGAAATTACATCAATGGTGAAAGAATAAAGTTTCTGTCTAATATTTTACAATTTTATGTCATTCTTTACACTCTTGTTTAAACAAAGAGACATACAACATAACATATAACATACAAATACATAGAGCTAAACGATTTTGATAAAAAATTAAAATTATGCAAAATATCAGTCCGAGGTTGAGACATCTATGGGTGCAATAGGAGTGCAAGGAGATGCTTGTCGCTTTCCCATCAGCAACACTTCAATTATGGCGAGTTTGAGTGCCATGTCTCGGTGTTCTAGAAACATGGCTTTGTGCTCCTCTTATAAGTGGTCCATCTAGTGAGATAGATCTTGCTTGGCTTCATTCCTTTCTAAAAGAGCTTTAACAATTAAGGTCTTCATATGCCAGTAGAGCTCTATTGTGCATATGTAAAGGTTCTGCTTCACACGGGTATGCCTTGGATTAAGAAGCCAATTAGATGCAGATTCCAAAACTTTTGAATTAGAGTGTTCCTCCTTTTTTGCTTGGGCTTCTGAAGAGGCTTGGTGAATTTCCAATTGGATTAAGATTCAAGTGGAGTCACGATATTGTTGGGTAGTGTTATGAGTTGGTTGATTACCATGTGAGTTACCTTCCCCTCGAGAGGAGGAGCGACGTCGACGCCTTGCTCGCTACAGTGACATTGTGTTCAGAAGCATAGAAACAATATGCAACAAAGGGACGTAGGTTAGACTAAGTGAGTAGTGTTGTTAAAAGCTAAAACAGTCAGACAATGTAGGTGTAGAGGTAAGATATGCACTGAGTGGCTGAGAACAACCCCACAACAAGGTAGGGACACACTCATTGGAGATGAACGAGGATTGTGTACTATAAGTGGACCAGAGGCTATGAGTAAAGATGTGGCCACCAGAGATATATCTAGGGTGCTAGGGTGAGGGAGAGTGTTTTATGAGGTAGACAGAGGCCTAGTTCCGATCCAAACCAATGCTCTCAACAACATGCAGTGAGAAATTGAATTGAGAGTTGAGCACAGAGTCGGATTGAGCTACCGTGAACCTTACAACTATTTAAGAAATATGAAGGTGAGAGGCAACCCACTGCGCTGCACCCCTAGAGCTTCCTTTCACTTGGTTTTGGCATGGTCGATGAGCTTCAATTAGTGTGATCCTTTCCTGCGATCAACCCAAGGTTGTGTGTTGAGATCAGGCGTGGTAGAGAAATTCTAGAGGATGATTCAAGGGGGAGGCCATGTCAGGGAGCCCTTGACCTTTCGCTGGAAACAATAAAAAAGCAACAATAAGACCAAATTAGTAGGTTTCCTTTTCTTCGATAACGCAAATGGCTTGAAAGCTTAGGTGAATTGCCCTATGAGTTTTTGTAGCTCAGATATGTGTTCTAGTCTCAAATGGTGTCTATGAGGCTAGGAGCACAGGTGGATTAATTATCTCCAATAACCTAAAAAAGTTTCCAAGTGAAATGGATTAATTAGATTTAGTTAACCAATTTTAATTTTCTTAAGTCTAATTTAGGGAAGTGGGTTAATTAATCAAGATTAATTGAGACAAATTGATTTTGTGGTGGTGACTTCTAGAAAAGTGACTGTAAGAAGTCAAATTGATCTTAGTGATTGATTGGGGTTAGATCACGACCATTGATTTTCAATGAGAGATTATAAGAGGAGATTGATGGGGCCTTTGGAGATCATTCAAACAGTTTAGATGTTCAAATTTGTAGTGATAGCAAGGGCATAATGATAGTGTGGAAGACACAAGTAGCAGGGTTTTCAACATGAGAAATTGAGGAGAGAATTTTTGGAGAAATTCTTCATAGTGATTCTAGTTTTTCGAGAGTAAGGAAGAGGCTGAATCATTTTGCAAGAGGAAGGCTGAGACACGCAGTGCAAGTAGCCAATTTATCTAGTGCGAGTTGTCGGAGACTTATTTTTGGTTGTCAGTTGTCATAAAGATAATCTAGAGGCAGTGTGAGTTGGTCAATTGAGTTGTTGGAGGAAGTATTACTCATGAAATTGATTTTCCAGAGGCAGTGTGAGTTGTCGGGAAGGCCAGTTCAAATTTCCAGTGCGTTTTGCAGGAGGAAGTACAAATTGCCTAGGAGAGGCCAAGTTAGTTTGCAGAGGGAGATTCTTGATTTTCCAGTTCGATTTCGTTAGTGGAAGTGAAGAAAATAAATTTGACGGAGCTTTGCGAGTGTCATGCAAGGAATTTATGTAATTCTCAACTTGTCAAAGAGATAATATAAACCCTTATCTTCAGAACTGGTTTTCCCCACACTAGGGTTTTTCCAAGGACTATTTTGTCCAAAAATATCACTGTCCAATTTTTATGTGTGTTATTTTCTCAGTTCCCGAGATTGATTTTTTGATGAAATCGCAATTGTGCTTTTATTCAATTTTTGCCGTAAGTAATTTACAGAAGACAAATAATCTGAAAAAGATGGAAAAACAATTAATAGTAATTGCAATGGATTTTTCACATGGTAATAGAGCGAGTCAGTCAAGCGCATATCTAAGCGCAGAAGGGGCTTAACACAGGGCACAAAAAGAGAAATCGAGGGTTTATAAAACCCAATTTAGCTTCTTCAAATTTATTTGGATTGGTCTATTTTCTGAGGGTTTTCAACAATGGATTTAGCTAGATTGAGAGATCATGACATATTGGATGGAGCTTTTAACCTTGGTGTCTGAAAAGCCAAAATTTTGTTGTTGCTGGGAGAGAATGATCTCAAATAATGTGACCAGTGTTGTAGCCGCATCAATAGATCCAACACAACTCATTGCATATAAGAAGGAAGATGCCAAGGAAAGGAGAATAATCCTTGACGGGGTTAAGGATCACATCATTCCACATATCACAGATTTGGATATAGCGAAGAAGATTTGGGATGCCATTATGAAGTTGTTTTAGGATGCTACCGTAAACAAGAAGTTGATTCTCATAGAGAAGTTGAGAAATAACCAAATGAATAAAGGTGGAAATGTTGTTAGTTACCTCAACTTGTCAAGGATGATTTAGAAGCTATTGGAGATCAATTAACTAATGATGAAATCGTGGGAACAACCTTGAATGAGTTCTCAAAGCAATGGGATGTGTTTGTTCAAGTGATCAATGGATGAGATACACTATCGAGTTAGGATAGTTTGTGGAGTGATTTCACTTAGGAGGAGCTTAGATTGAGTCTTGTTAGTGGCAATAGTAGCAGTAAAACCCAAAAACGTGAGGATGACGAGAACGTGGCCCTAACAGGAAAGGGAAAGAAGGGCTCTAACAAAAGGTCCAAGGGAGAGAAGAGGAAAAAGAACTTGAGTAAAATCAAATGTTTTGGTTGCAGTCAACAAGGCGACTATTTCAGTCAATGTCCGAACAGGAAGAAGGTCGACAAGAGAAGAAATAGTAGACAACAACTTCAATGGATATTGACGAGTTATCTTCGAGACTAGAGGATGAGTTCGCTCTCATAGCTTGCCTCTCTAGCTCTACCTCCACAGGGTTCTGGTATATTGATAGTGGGGTGTTATGTCACATGATGAGGGTTAGAGAATACTTTTTGTGTTACAAGGAAGAGGAGATAGGCTTCTAGATTCAGATGGGAAATAAGTCCAAGTGCACTCCAATTGGGAGAGGGACAATTACCTTTCAGAGGGAGTCAAGCAAGAGTACTCATGTTACTGGAGTGTTGCACATGCCAAGTTTAGGAATGAACTTGATTTTAGTTTCAACTCTTGAGAATAAGGGATATGATGTATACTTTCAAGGGACAAAGGTGTATATAAAGCATCACGATTGGAAGTTAGTGAAACATATTGGGGTGAGGAGCAACAAGTTATATCGGTTGCAATTGGACACTCCAAAGACACTAGTAAGAAACAATAATAGCAAAGACATGATCAGAATTATGGCATAGGAGGATGGGACATATCCATCATGGAGCACTCAAATTGCTCAAGGAGACCGTGATAGGAGTTCCATAAATAAGCACGGAACACGATGATGTGTGTAGATGGTGCGTGCTTGGGAAGTTTGCGAAAGCAACATTCCAAGGAGTGATAGTAGATCCAAGGGTGTGCTGGAGTTGATACATTTTGATATATGTGGCCCATTGTCTATGAAATCTCTCAGGGGTTATGAGTATTTCGTGACCTTCATCGATGACTTCTCCAGGAGGACCTAGAAGACAAGGGATGAAGTCTTCAATCGCTTCCAAGATTTTGAGGCTCTTGTGGAGTACTCAACAGGAAAGAAGATAAGGGTTCTTTGAACGGATAATGGAGGTGAATATGTTGAGAAAGTATTTAAGGAGTTTTGTGTGAAGGAGGGAATCAAGAGAGAGTGGACAACTCCATACAACTCACAACAAAAGGGGCTAATTGAGAGGAAGAATATAACATTAATTGGAATAGTGAGGGTGATGCTATATGACCAAGACATGCTTAGATATCTCTAGGCAAAGGCATATAATACAACAATATATATGTAAAACAGGGTCCCACATAAGGCATTGGGGAAGATGACACCTAAGGAGGTGTTTACAGGAAAGAAGTTAGAAGCTAGACATTTCAAAATTTTTGGCAATATAACTTATTGTCAAGTTCTAGATGAAAAACAAACCAAGTTAGATTCGACTATAGAGAAGGGATATTTCGTTGGCTACAATAAAACATCCAAGGCATATAGGATTTATATTCCAAGCAACAAGAAGATTATCGTGAGACAAGATGTAAACTTCCAGGAGAAGAAAGCCTTTAGGAGATCTCATGAGTTGCTAGTAGTTGATTAGAGTGAGCTAACAAAATCTCCAAAGGATGAACATGGATCTCAGGCTCAAGGAACTAGTACGAGTACAATGACTATTACAGGTGTAGGTACAGATATAGAGGAGAGTTCACAATAGGTGGAGTAATGACAGCTAGATGAAGAGCATGAACCTCCACGCACCACTAATGGGAGAAGGAACATAAAGGTGCTTCAAACGTTGAGAGATGCGTCAGAGTTTGTGGGAGATCCTAGATTGAGCACTAGGGACAAAAGACTGTCAAAAACATATTTAGGGTATAAGGCGTTGATGAACGAACTCATTGATAACGAGCCTTCCAGTTATTAGGAGGCTTCACAACATTAGGTGTTCCAGGATGCAATGGTGGAGGAGTACAACTCTATGATGTTGAATAATGTGTGGGAGGTTGTACCTAGATTGTTAAATAAGGTAGTGGTTGGTTCCCATTGGATCTACAAGATCAAACACACTACAGATGGTAGTGTGGAGAAGTACAAGGCTAGGTTTGTGGCCAAGGGATTTGCTCAGAAGGAGGGCATACACTATGAGGAGACATTCGCTCTAGTGGCCAGATACATTTCCATTAGGGCCGTGATCTCTCTAGCAGCACATACGGGATGGAAGATTCACCAAATGGATGTTAAGATGACTTTTTTGAATGAAGTGATAGAAGAGGAGGTGTACATCAAACAACCAGAGGGATTTGAGACACATGGGAGGGACACTCATGTATGTAGGTTAAAGAGAGTGCTATATAGACTCAAGTAAGCTCCCAAAGCATGGTATGGTTGGGTTGACAATTATTTGTAGCAAATGGGCTTTGTGAAGAGTGAGGCATACTCAAATCTCTACTATTTAATGGTAGGTGGTTACCTTTCATTCTCATATTATATGTGGATGATCTATTTTTGACAAGGTCACTAGGGCTCATAGAGGATTGCAAGAGGGACTTGGCAGCAGAGTTCAAGATGAAGGATTTGGGGCTGATGCATTATTTTCTAGGTTTGGAGGTATGAAAGACAGATGGGGAGATCTTCCTTGGTCAAGGGAGATATGCTATGGAGATCTTGAAGAAATTCAGGATGTTGGACTGTAGACCCATGTCTACTCCTATGATTACCAATTGGAGGAAGATAGATGCATCAGAGAAGGAAGCAATGAACCCCACCTTGTATAGACAACTTATTGACTCTCTTATGTATCTGGTCAATGCAAGCCACACATTTGCTTTGTTATAAACACTCTCAATTAGTTCATGGTTGGACTGAAGAGGGCACATTGGATAGTAGCGAAGCATGTGTTGTGATATCTACGAGGTACAATCGAGTATGGGCTGTGATTTACTCAAGGTGATGGTGTCAGGTTGTTGGGGTATACAAATGCAATCTAGGCAGGTAGTGTAGTATACTAGAAAAGCACCTTAGAGTGTTACTTTAGTATTGGATTAGGGGTTGTATCTTGGTACAATAGGAAGCAAAAGTATGTGGCACTGAGTTCCATAGAAGCAAAATACATGGCAACGAGCATGGCTACATGTGAGGCCATATGGCTTTAGAAGCTGCTAGTGGCAGTATTTGGTCAATGGTTGGAGTAAACCAATATCTACTATGATAATCAAAGTTGCATCAAACTCTCTGAGAATCTAGTTTTTCATGATAGGTCAAAGCACATCGACATTAGATACCACTTCATCAAGGATAATGTACAACACAGATCAGTTCGACTACAATATGTTTCCAAAGATCAACAGGTTGCAAATATTCTGATGAAGGCCTTGGGTAAAGAAAATTTTGTTTTCTTAAGGGATAAGTTGGGATTTATGGAGAGCATCATCCTCACTAAGAGAGAGTGCTAGTTTTTGTAGCTCAGACAGGTGTTCTAGTCTCAGATGGTGTCTATGAGACTAGGAGAACAAGTGGATTAATTATCTCCAATACTTAGAAAAATTCTCCGAGTGAAATGTCTTAATTAGATTTAATTAACCAATTTTAATTATTTTCTTAAGTCTAAATTAATGAAATGGGCTAATTAATCAAGATTATTGAGACAAACTGATTTTTCTCTAGTGACTTCTAGAAAAGTGATTGGAAGAAGTCAAATTGATCTTAGCCATCAATTGGAGGTAGATCACGACCGCTGATTTGTCAACAAGAGATTATAAGAGGATATTGATGGTACCTTTTTGAGATCATTCTAATAGTTCAAAAGTTCAGATTTGCAATGATAGCAAGGGCGCAGTGAGCATGGGAGACACCAACAATGGGGTTTTCAGTATGAGAAATTGGGGTGAGAATTTATAGAGAAAATTTTTCAAGAGCAAGGAAGAGGTTGAATTATTCTGCAAGAGGAAGGTCGAGACAAGCAATACGAGTAGCCAGTTTATCCAGTGCGAGTTGTTGAAGACTCGTTTTTGGTTTCCAGCTTCCAAAAAGATATTTTGGAGGTAGTGGGAGTTGGTCAATTGAGTTTCTGGGGGTAGTATTACTCACAAAATAATTTTCCAGAGACACTATGAGTTGTTGGGAAGGCTAGTTTGAATTTCCACTTTTCCAGTGCATGTTGCAGGAGGAATTGCGAATTACCTAAGAGAGGATGAGTTGGTTTGCAAAGGGAGATTCTTGATTTCCTAGTTTGATTTGGTTAGTGGAAACAAAGAAAATAAATTTGCTGGAGCTTTGCTAGTCACTAAGCAACCAATTATTGCAATTCACAATTTGCTTAAGAAATAATATAAACCCGCATTTGCAGAATTGGTTTTCCCCCGCACTAAGGTTTTTCCAGGGACAATTTTGTCCAAAAATATGGACGTCCAATATTTAAGTGTGTGTTATTTTCTTAGTTCATGTGATTAATTTTTGGTGAAATTGCAGTTGTGCTTTTATTCAGTATTTGTCATAAGTAATTTACAAAATACAAATAATCTGAAAAATATGGAAGAATAATCACCAATGACTATAATAGAATTTTCACACCCTGCTTAATCTTGCATTTCTTGATTCCCATCACAGTTTGGATCATTATTGATTGCATGATATGGTGCCCATCCGATTAATATTCTCTCACTTGAGCTGGGCGGTGAGGCATAATCTTGGTTATAAGTTTTGCGTAGGTGCGAAGCAGGGCTTCTACACCTCCCCTTGCTATGGCTTGGGTTGGCGACAATGACATGCCCCCCACCCTGACCTATATTACGTTTTGACACCTTGTAATAACACTCCAGGAAGGGGTGAGTGTGAGATTAGTTTCATAGCTAGAATCCCCTCGATCCATGTCTTTATGAAGAAGTTGTTGGCAATCCAGGAGGAAGGGGGAGGGAAGATTTGATCCCAATGAGAGGAGAGGTTCATGGAGTGTTATGAGCAAAAAAAATTAGCTAAACAATTAGCGACCTTACTGTTAGAGCACTTGATATCTAGGGGAATAATGAATAGGAAGAAGGAAAGAAGAGTGGGAATGTGAGTGATGATGTTTTCCAAACGCCAACTTAAAGAGAATTTTTCTATGTGAGTTCCACTCAACAATTTTTTTAAGAGCACGATGTCGAGGTGTGAGTCACCTTTCACCATGAGCTTATGGTAACATCTGTGATTAACCGTGTGAAGTCCTTCTTGCAGAGCATGGAACTCTATTGCATTGTTGCTATTAACACACATTGAATCATCTAGGACATAAAGGGAGAGCCTAGTGTGGTTGCAAAAGATGCCACCAAATCCTAAAGCTCCAGGATTTCCCTTTGAAGCCATGTCAAAATTGAATTTCAAGAAACCTGCCTGGGGGGGGGGTGATACCATGATGAGGGAGAAGAGGGATGGGGAGAAAAGTCGGAGGGGGAAGAGGGGGAATATGGGGAAGATGGGGGGACAAGAGGGAGATTCCTTAGGATGTTAGTTTCAAAAGAAGAGGCTTTCCAATCATCTGTCGACTAGGTGTCAAGGAGTGTGGTTTCTCTGATGTTATGCAGGATGGAAAGCCAAAGTGATTTTGCTTCTGTTGCAAGTCCTTTGAAGATTCTATTATTGTGCTCCTTCCAAGTGGCCCAGAGGGTAAATATTGGAGCCAAAGACCAAGTTTTGTTAATGGCAGGATTTTTAAATGTTCAGGATCTCCATGAGATAATTGTCTCTAAAACATCTAAGTTATGCCTATGGGATTGCTCGAAAGTTAGAGAGATTTTGATCCATAGAGTTTCATCATAGGGGCAAGAATTGAGTAGGTTTATGTTGTCTCTTGGTTGTTCTTTCAGAGAGGACAGTATGAAGGATGCGATCCTAGCCAAAAAAAGTAAGCCACTTTTGGCTAGAGCTTAGAGTTCCATATGCAAAAGAAGATTCTATCTTTGGGTAGAAGATGGAAATTTGATGCTAGGTGATAAGATTCCTTCACAGTGAAGTTCCCGGATGGTTTATAACCCCACCAGAGTTTGTCTTCACCAGTTATGATGGGTATTTTCCATTGGTCTATTATATTCTCAAGGAACACCCTTTCATTTTGAGAAATTTCAAGGTCCCAATACTCCTTTTCTTTCCAAGCTTTCCAAATAGATCCATCTTCTTGCTATCTCCAATATTATCCTACCTGTGTGTTGTTGAAGTTTCTAAGTCTACCAGTTAGAAATCCTCCATGCACTTTACTGATTTATTCCTACCTACTTGTTTCGTTACTTAACAAGTTATTTACAATGTAAATACTAAAAATAAACACTAGTGCATGCTCAACATATTACAGATCATCAAATGCAGGAAACTGAAACAAGCACACAAAATGACACTATTATTTTTGGACCAATGTCCCCGGAAAAACCCAATGCGAGAAAACCGGTGCAGCTATCTGAGGGTTTTCTTATTAAGAAATTTCAAAGTACAATCTGGGTGCCAAATCCATCTTATCCAACAGAGAATTCCCTTGGTAGTAGTACCTCTCATTCCCTAGCTGAAACCCTGGATAAACCCTCTAGCAGCTCCTCAGCTCTAATCTACCCCAGAAACCCTAGCGTCAGCCTTTCTAGACTGTGTCAACCTCTCTTTCCCTAGCGCTAGCATTGCATCACCCTGAATGGGTCTGCGTCAGCCTCAGGAGGCCCTACGTCAGCCTTCTGGCCCTCTGCGTCAGCAACGCTGGCCTCTCTAAAGCACTGCGCAGCTCTTGGTTGCCTCTGCGTGGCTTTGCGTGAGCCCTGGCTGCTACTGCGTCACTCTCTCTGGCTCCTGTGCTGATCTCCCAACACTATCTCTGTATCTCTGTACTCACTGCCCCTCAACTGCAATTCTGATCACTGTTTCTATCTCTCTTAGTGTAGAAATTTTGAATAATATGACACATATTCAACAGAGATTATCCTGATCATACAATTTAAGCGGAACATGTATAATACATAATCTCCTCTACGTTGATCATCAAATTACAGAAGCAGAAACATCCACAGGCACACATAGAAGCATCAATCAAACTCATAAACACAGTATGTATCCCGGGGAAAGCATCTCGCTAAAAACCCCACACTATCTGTATATTATATTGATTGAATCATGTAACAATACAAAGCATAATACTTCTCACAAGTATCTCCACCTGTTACACACAATACAGCTCAGATTTGATCTCCAAATCTCTCCCGCTGCTTGCCTGCCTCCACTGCTCAAACCTGCTCGAGAACTGATGAGAATTGCTTCCCAAACTCGATTTTACACTGCAAAATAGTCACCCACACTCTGTTGGACGTGAGCAACAGCTATAATATCATGAAGATACGTGAGCAAACTCATTGGCATACTCAATCCTTTGATTGTGCAAATCATCATGCACAGCTATAGTCACAACTGATAGCAATCTGATCCTCTAACACCTGTCCCTGCTGAACTGAACATGCACTGACATGCAACTGAGTTAACTGATGTATTCTATAGTTGCATTATGAGTTAATAACTTGTGAATTAATTAATAACTAATTCACCCAACTCATCTTTAGTCTATTGATCAGTTAGACTAAATACAACCAGTTTAACAAAGCTAAACTGAACACAACTCCATCAACTGTACCTCCAGTCCACTAAACTCAACTCACTTGAGTTCTAACTGAAGTCATGCATGCAACAACTCAACTGACTCATAAGAAAAACGAATTTCCTTCTGACAGCTGCATGTGCCACTTCCGTAGCTCAAACTGAAGTGCTCCAAGAGAATAAGATTAAGTTTATAGTCCAAATATTATTGTGAGATAATAATATTTGACTTTTCTATTTTTGACTTTGATCACTCACACTGTGATCACTCACACTGTGATCACTCACACTTTCATCAAAAATAGAAGTCCATCTATTTTTCCCAACTTGATCAATCATCCATAGACATGATCCATATGTCTAAAAATAGACATAGTCTAAAAATAGACTTGCGCCAAAAATAGCCTGCGGGCCCACTTAGTGAAGGAGACTCTTTTCACTAAGCTCCATCATCTTGTTGCACTCTCAACAAGCATTTCTTGTTGCACACTTTTCAACACTTAGCAAACCCCACTCTAGAGAATAAAATGATTGATCATCTTGTGTATTCTCCAAGTGGCCCTCAAGCCTCCTCTTACTTTTCTCGTTGACATATCAACGGTCAAGATTAAGTCCCTAATCAAGGACTAAGATTAGATCTGGCTTGATCCATGTCTTTTGGACCATTCTAACATAGTTTTATATTAATCCACATGAATATTTTAATTTCCCTAAGTTTAGACTTAGGGACTCCATTAAAAATATTAATTATTTTAATATCTCCTAAACTGTTTAGATGTGCCCAAACCCTTTCTGGGTATTGGAGATCTCAT